>JAOVYX010016488.1:0-24531 GCA_035668315.1 Drosera spatulata
ACATTTTCATCTCGTTTACACTCATCTTCTGTACATGCTGCCACTTAATTGCCCAACATTCTGACCCATACAACATCGCTGATCGAATAACTGTCTTGTAACACTTTCCTTTTAACTTGGTAGTTATTTTAGGATCACATAACACCCCTGAAGTGCCCTTCCATTTCAGCCAATCTGTTTTAATTCTATGATCAATATCTGCATCAATTCCTCCATTCTTATGCAGCATCGAACCTAAATATTTAAAAGAATTCATTTTAGGAAGAGACTCAATTCCCAACAATACATTATCACTATTTGTTTGACTACTCTCATTAAAGACACATTTCATATATTCTGTCTTGATTCTACTGATCCTTAATCCCTTACTTTCCAACGTCTTCCTCCAAGTCTCAAGTTTTTTATTTATCCCTTCTTTCGTATTGTCCACCAGAGCAATATCATCAGCGAAAAGTAAACATCATGGTAAGCTGATCCTTGGTGTAAACCCACTTTAATAGGAAAAGTACCCCACTGCCACAAAAATAAGTACTCCCTCCGTTCTAATTTATTTGTCTTTGAAAACAAAACACACAAATTAACAAATCTTAATGACAATCTGAATGATACAAGGAAATTTCATTCTTGTCCTTATTAATCATGAGTGGAGAGGTGATTGCATTGAATGAGTCAAGAATAAAGCGCGATAAATCCAAGAGTAAAATTGACAAGAAATTTCGAGTTTTGCCTAGATAATCTCACACAACACATAATATTTTGAAACTCTATCCCACACCCGAAACGACAAATCAATTGGAACCGAGCAAGTATTATTAGTTTTTCGTCAAAATACGCCCAAATTCAACACATACACATAAGTTATGGTGTCTGGTAGTAGCCAGTAATCAAAACCAAAAACGAATCGCTGATAAAAATTACCCTTCCATCGGGATTGGGGCGTGGCCCGAAGCACCTCGTCGAGATCATCGTTCCTCGTACAAACCAATATCGGCCCCTCGAAATCCAAAGGCACGGCTTCCCCTCTCCTCACAAGCACATCATCTCCGCTTCCCATTTCCTTCAGCGCCCTCCCCACTCTCCCTCCGCCGACTATGATCGCCGGCGCCACCAACGAGGATGAAGATGACATGGCGCAGGTTAGGATGGTGGTGGTTGAGCGAGGATAATGGCTAAGAGGGGAGAGGAATGGGGTGAGAGAGGGGGTGGCAAAGGCCATTGGAGTTTGGTGCAAGCGCCGATGTGGTGAGAGACATGGTTTTGGTGGTGTCTGTGTGGGGAAAATAAATGGGTTTGAAGCCGCTCGAATGAGATGATGATGTTATCCGTTGCGAGCTCATGGCTTCGTCAAACGAACGACCGAACATTCGAATAATCCCTTATCCTTTTCCATCTATTCAAATTATAATATTTTAATCAAATATGATAATATATATATATATATATATATATATATATTAAATTAATAAAAAATAATAATTTTGTTTTTATAAATATATAAGATAAATAAAAAAAATTAATAATGGATGGATTAATGTGATATAAAATAAAGACAGTTTGATATTTTTATATAAAAAAATTAATAAATAAAAAATATTATAATTTGAATGGAATAAAAAAAAATGTTACAATTTGAATAGGACGAATGAAGTAATATGTTGTTTCAACTTTGTTGTCCCAAATAAAACAAGGGTGAACCCATGTTTGATTATGTTAAAAAGAAATAAAAATATAAAGACTATTTTTTCGAGAATGTCAACTAAAACATTTTATTCTAAAGATATATCATGAATTATCATAAATTTTGTACACGGAATCACCCAACCTCACCTTGTCCCACCTCAAAAAAAAAATCTACGTCTATAAAATAAACTAGTATAGTTATAAAAATAAATACGCTTTTAAAAAAATCAGTATGTTGTCGAAATCCGATTGGAGCAATTCGTCAGGACTCGATTGGAGCAACTAGTATGATCGGTCGGAATTAGTATGTTCAGTTGGAACTAGAACGTCAATCGGAATTCAACTGGATCAACTACTACGGCCGGTCGAAACTAGTGCAACCGTCGGAATCCGATGAAAACAACTAGTACGTCATCGGAATCCGAACGGTTATATAAAGGATTGTCTTGTGTTATCGGATACGGACTTGTCGAATGTATATTATGATACACATAAGTTTAGATGTGTCCAATTATAATTAACGATCAAAATTAAAACATGACAGGAAGATATATTTTGAAATGAACCCAATAATTAATAAAATAACTATTATCAAGTTGGTTCATATTTCTAAACGCATTCACTGTCACACAAAATCTTGTGGCATGACACCCTCAACGTGTGGGTTTGTTGAAGAGAGATATAAGAATTTATTTAAATAATTATTACAACGTCAGGCAAAAAAATTAGTTCCAAAACAGAAACAAAATTAGCTTTAAGTAAATACAGACATCACACAAAAAGGCTATAAAACCCACCGGCCTTACAACGACCTTGCTTATTTGGATCTATATAAATTGAGTATGGTCTTCCCTAATCGGAAGAGCGAGAAAAAGGGCAGCTGAAGAAAAAGGGCAGCTGCTTTAGAACGACGATCATGCGGGACATAAAACGGCGTGAGTTCAACAGTGTCATTGCCCAAGATGTAGATGTACGAAGAAGGATATGGATTTGTCTGACGAGGACTGCTCGGGATCACCTTTTCAGTCTTATTCTTCTTATACTCCGATATAAACAAGATGCGTTGGGTCGAATCTTTCAATTCTCCCTTCGGAGCTATCAGCAACATCTTCTGCTCCATTCCACAAAATCTCACACGACTTGGCTTTATAGGAACTGTACTTAGGTCGGGATTATTATGATCACGCTGCGACATAAATCAACGTAGTTGTAGCAATAGTTCAAGTGTGCAGTGAATCGATTCATAATGTTCCAATGGTTCTCTTCAGCCTCAGCCCATCTCTGATGATCTCTATGCATGAGCAGCCTGGATATGGTATGTCCTTACCTGCTGGCCTCACACAGTGATCATCCATGCCTTTGTCACCGTGCCAGAATGGTAAAGAATGCGACAGTTTCCATTAGATGCATTGGCAATGTCTTGACTTCATCCCTTAATTGCCTAGTCGCAAACGACTTCCTATCAATTATATCCTTGGTTGACTGTTTAATGTGCAAAGGATCCGGCCTTGAAGCCATCCATAATGCGACTAGTGCATCACGATTGTTCCGAGACTGCACCCATGACTTGTCCTTTAACATGATACTCAACTCATTCATGGACGCCATCAACGAAATACTCGGATCGGATCTAGGAGAACAAGAGGAAACCTTTTACTCAGTCCAACACCACTGATTATTTTCTTAAAAGGGAACCTGCATCAGCAAAAAGAAATCAATCGTCACAAGCACATTTGCTTAGGTTTCCAAACTTAATACTACCTAGCAACTTTATTGGATATATAAACATCAGTATTGAAATAATAAAAAGTAACCGCAGACTGCAGCCAGTTAGGCTGTCATCACAAATTGACGCATGTTACATTTTCTACTTAAACTAGGACACAAGTCCGTCATGCTTAGGCTCATTGCGCTGAAAGCCTAACTTGTTGCACCCAATTGACTCCAAGGGTTGCAGTAACTTTGGATCAAAATATTGAAAGCAAAATACACCCTCGTCCCAGAAAATTTGCAACAATTTTCCTATATGACTAGGCTCTAGGCACAACTAAATTGCTATATGCTCAGCATCTTTGGGTTAAACGTTGGCGGCATGTGTATAAAATCATCTCGTTCTGTAACAAAAAACAAAGCAAGCAACAACGTATGGATAAAAGGAAACTCAAGCTAAACTGCGATGGAAACTACGATCAAACAATTCTGCTCTCGCCTTGAACCAGTATGTTTCTTTTCTAGCATAAAATTCCAACACAGCAAGGAAAAAAGAGAAGGATTTGTCCCCATGGTTAAAAAAGAGAAGGATTTGTGCTTCACCAACATAGAGCCAGTTGTGGTCACCATTGGATTTGGAAATCAAATGGGGAGATTAAAACCTCATTTTAACTAAGAAAAATAATTAAGTTTTAAATCTCAATCTCCATTTCCACCACACCCAACGTATAGATGAAGAAACAGTCGTTTCACATATAACCCAATTGTTTAGGTGACGAACCACAAATTCCTAAACCTTTTCATATATTCCCAACAATAACAAAAAATCTCTGAGGTCAAAATTAAGAGGCGATTCTAGAACATAACCAAACAAAAAAAAAAAAAAAAAAATAAAAAATCTGAGAAGTACACAAAATCAATCAAATAGAGAAACTGAGAACCAAAATATAATTGAAAATTGGAGGAAGGAAAGATAACACCAAGAAATTTGGTACCGTTCGTGTCTATCTGTCTCGAGAGAAGTTGAATCTACAAATTTAGGGTTTGGGATGTTGAACACGAACAGCACACGATGATTAGCAGCGTTTAAAGGTTATATTTATAGTTTGTGGTAGTCGTGAGAGTTGTTGAAGCCCTTTGTTTTTGGGATATGAGATTCTTTTCAATTCCAGATTTTCCAAGGGGAGGACGAATAGCAAGTGACTAATAGTCTATTTTTTTTCCAGCACTAATACTCGAGACAACAAACAAGTAAAAGAATTTATCAAAAAAAAAAAAAAAAAAAAAAAGCAAGTGAAAAATAATTTAGTCATGGTTAGTTAGCGGATAGATATGATATCATTTTTCTAACTGACGATAAAAAAATAATGACAAGTAATTGATGAGGTATGAGATATGAATTACAGTATTTGTGAAATGTTTTGCAAGTGAGATATTATGATAGTTTATTTTGTTAAATGTTAAAATTGACTTTAAATTTTAAACGAAGATTTAATAGATATTTGTAATAAATCATTATCCTAAAACTTGATCTTAATAGTTGAAATAACCGATATCGAACGACCAAAGCATTTTATTGAACTAATTTTTTTTTATTAATTGGACTATTATTATATTTATTTTCTAATTTATTAAACTTCAATGTCAAGGAATTTTCGGAGATACCACTTACCAAATTAATTGCCGTACCCCACCTTTTTTACACGAAAGTAGCACCTTAACGATTTTTTCTATAATAAAAGATTGAATATGTGGTTGTTTGTTTTGAAAAATTAATTATTTGTTTCTTTTTTTAAAAATATATCATAATATATCAATTATGATTGTATTTTTTAATTGATTAAGGTCAAGACATTCATCAACTCCCTTGAAGAACCTTCGCCGCAGCCTTTACTGTTCAATTGCAAGTCGTTGACCCTCAATCTTTGTCGTCAGCTCGTCATCATGGTTGTTTCGTCGTCGTCGTCGTCGTGAGTTCGTTGTCAGTTCGTTATCGTCATCGTTGTGAGTTCGTTGTCAGCTCATCATTGTGAGTTCTTCATCGTCGTCGTCAGTTTGTTTGTTCGTAGTCGGCATTGTCAATTCGTCGTTGTAAGGCCATTTGGTTTTGTAATTTTTGTGAAATATCTGAATTTACTTGAGCAGCTAATTATGTTTCTGTTTTGGATCAAGTTTTTTTTTTTTCCGCTGACATTGTAATAAATATTTTAAGAGAAAATTACACTTATCTTTCCTATGAACTTTCATTAATTTACACATATCGTTCTGAACTTTCATTGATTTGCACATGATCCTTTGAACTTTGAAAATAGGCAGATAATCCTTGAACTTTGAAAATAAAGGGACAATGTGTCAAAAATTTGGGGGGGAAATTCAAAAGTATGGGGGTTTAAGTGTTCCTGAGTCAATGTCGGGGGATAAAACGTAATTTTTATAATATTTAAATATATATTATGTGTCTTTTTTGAGTCTTTTGAAATATATTTTAAGGTTTTATTTTTTAATATTTTTGATAAACCCGAGGTTAAGGGTTTAATCTCGTCCTTAGTGATTCCCAACTCCCAAGTACGTACATAAGGCATAGCCTACAGGCAATCCTTTATACAAGCTTTCGGATTCCTCAATGTGGATAAAACGTGATATGGAGAATTACCTCGTCGGATTCATGTATCTGATATTATTGGGTGGTGCTGTTTTGTAATCTCTCACAAGTTCAAGCAAGAGATATAAAAAAAATGTAAAACAATAGAACCTTATTAGTAGTAATATAACAGAAGATGCACCATTAGGATTTATGGTTTAATGTGTTGGGTTAGGGATCCAGTCTTCTTTGTTTTCTACGCAGAGCATATGCAAGTAGAGAAAAACAGCAAGCCATTTGCCAGATTCACCTAGAAAACTCGAAACAAAACAATAAAACCAGAAAACAAGGGATGCTTCGTTGTAATTAAAATGCTTAAAGGGAACAAGACAACAGTTGAATTTCAATAAAAAGAAACCGATTATTCATTTGGCTTTACGGAAATAATATTTCATCACTATAACTAATTTAATGTTTGGGATCGCCAGCTAGTACACTTCGTTGACGTCTCCGTGTATCCTGAACTTTTCCTGCGCCTAAAATTTTATTCAATGTTTAGATGTTTAGAATTTAGATGACATAAATATTATAAAAGATAATAAAGCATGAAGACTGTGAGTTTGAACGAAATGCACCTCTTGCGGTCGGGTGCTCGTTGAGCAGACGAGTCATCCCCTTTCTATAAACAGAGTTGGATGACCTATAGATTCTCTGCAGAATCAACAGGTTTCATGAGTAACTTGAATCAATATTTAACATGACCTTTTGATATCAGCAATAATTTCCTTGGGTTAAAAACTGTGCGGATACCTTTAAATTTCTTCTTGAAGTTTTATAAAGCTCTTCGACTGCAGGGATTCGGCATAGAAGCATCTGTTACGACGAAGGTCCGTTGATTTTACAGTCAGTAGTAAATTACTATTACGAGCCTAAACAGGTTAAATAAAACGTTACCAATATAACACCAATAAACGAAATATAAATAGCACAAATAAAAGAGATAGAGATTTTAGGTGAAAATCCTTGCGGGAGAAAACCATGGACGATCACCGATAACGAATAAATCCACTAGTCAAACGAGAAGATAAAAAAAAGCTACACCGAAACACCGAGAGCTCCACCACGAGAGATAGATATGCACTCTCCTGATCACAAATCTCTCTGGACTGACTCTAATGTGTTTAGCAAAAGTAAAACTATGTGTTTAGTTCACGACTCTCTCCTCCTATGCTGATGCTCCCGCTGCTTGCTCCCATTTCCTATGACCCAATTGCCATGTATTATATAGGCACAAGTGAAGAGCTCTCTTGCAGCATATCAAACGGAGCACACGTGAAGGGACCACGGACAAGACACGAGGACCACACGGGAGTAACACTTGAGGCACACATCAACAGCATCACCTGATGGAACAAAAATTTTGTTAAGTTCTTCAAGACGCTTAACCAAGAGAACTATAAGCTTAATCTGCCCTGCTCAGGAAATTGTTTGCTGGGGTGCTTCTTAGAAAATCAGGATTAACTTCGAGTTGTAAGTACTTTCTTTCAGCCTAGCTAAAAAATCTCTTTGTAGACTCAAGCACCTCATACACCTACCACCGTAGATTGATTAGATTGAGAAAAAAGCTAGTTCATGGAATGACCCGTCGGTGATCATAGTACAATGAGCTGTGAGTTAATTAGGACCACAACGTTATTCGACCAACTACGGGGAGGAACTTTCATGCACATATTCTCCAAAATACTGGCATTGATATCTTGGCTTAATTAATCGATCCAGATCTAGCCAACAAGAAAACGGCCTTATCCGAATAAAAATGCAAGAAAAGGCCTAACCTCATCAGGAGCATAGAAAGCATCTTCAAGCAAAGGTACTGCGGCCAATGTATTCATAGGCTCACTCTCCGAGTCGTGCTTTCCTGCTTGAGGAAGCTTAAGTGCAGCTCGAAGGACATGATTTTCCTGTAAACGATAATGATGGAACGCAGTTTATTAAGAACTTCAAGAATATGGAAAGAAAAGAACTTGTCAAAACATGAGGAGATCACCATACAAACCAGCATATGATCCTGGAATCTAATAGCAAGAAATAATTTGTCAATCAATGTTGATGATGCCTCAAATCGTCTTCTCCGCTTGGACCTTCGGTGCGTCCGTGTTCTTCTTCGCGTCCTCCCCGCGTGGTTTCTCCGCGTGTTTGTTCTATGCGCCTTTTCCATTCTTGATGTATATAAGAAGGAGAAGTTGAGAGGAGCTGAGAAGCTGGAGGTGAAGGAAGGAGAAACAGAGAGATAGAAAGAGTGGCAGGGAGGTTTTTGATATATTAAACACGTTAAACATATTAAAATGAGGGTGTTTAGTTATTTGTTACGAGTTTTTGGTACTCGTATTGCTCCTTTTGTATTTTCTCATTTGAGTAGTGGATTCTTCGTCGTCGTTGGCAGCCCGTGGTTTTTCCAGCAAGGGTTTCCACGTAAAAATCTTTTGTCTCATTTATTTTTGCGTATTTGTTATTGTTTGTGTTTATAATTAACAGACCCGTTAGTAACAAACTGGTATCAGAGCTTGGAACGTTTCAATCCTTATTTCCTACATCGGGTTCGTCAACATAGGCTTAGGAACAAACGTTATTAAGCTTTGGATTAAACTTATATTTTTTGCGGATCGGTTTTCTTGCATTTTTTCACAAAAAATATTTTTTTCTCGGATGAACAGTACTTAACAGTGCAGTGAATAGTGCCATAAACAGTGTCACCATCGATGTTGGTCTGAAAAATGTCGGAGTCACCATCGAAGCGGCGGTCATTCTGTTGTGTTCTCTTCCTAATAGCTATGAGGTCTTTGTGACTATTATGATCCACAGTAGGGATTCTTTGTCACTGGAAAATGTTAAGACGTCTTTGACTAGTAGCCAGCTGAGACACCAACTCTCGGAATTGTTTAGGCCCTCGAGTTCTAATGATGCGCTATTCATCAGAGGAAGACAGGATCGAAGACAACAGGATAAGTTCAGAGGCCGATCAAAGAGTAAAAACTCGAAGAAATCCGACTCTTGTCACTATTGTCATCAGAAGGGACATTGGAGGAACGAATGTCCTAAACTGAAGAGCAAGCAGAAGAAGGAGGAAGTCTCAGTCGCTGGTATTATCGAAACCCAGACAGTCTCGACCGTTCTTACATCCGCCGTGGAGTCCTTGGTAGCATCTACTTCAGAGTGGGTGATGGATTTCGGTTACACCTTTCATATTGTCCGCATTGGGAGTGGTTCGCCACATTTACTGAGTCCAATGACGGCATAGTTCTTATGGGTAACAATGTTGCCTATAAGATTTGTGGTCTGGGAGATGTTCGTATATGGATGTGGGATGGCGTTGTGCGTACATTGAAAGATGTTCGATATATTCCAGCTGTAAGGCGGAATCTTATCTCTTTGGATTTCCTTGATCGTGAAGGATGTTCCTATCATTCTCAGAATGGGGACATGGAGGTTAAAGAGAACCGCTTGGTGACTATGAAAGCTCGACTTCGTACTGGATTGTACTATTTGGTCGGCGCGACGCAGGATGGAGTTGCAGCTGTTATAAATTCATTGTCCTTCCGTGATGATGAGGCTAGTTCTGAGATGAAGGTGTGGCATATGCGACTTGGGCATATGGCCAATCGTGGGATGGATGTTCTGAGTTCAGTGGGCTTGCTTGGAGGATTGAAGATACAGAAGCTCGGGTTCTGCGAGGGTTGTGTTCTCGACAAGCAGAAGAGAGTGTCGTTTGGAGGTGCGATGCACAGAACAAAGAGGACACTCGACTACATTCACTCAGATTTGTGGGGGCCATCTCCGCATGCTTCGATGGGAGGTAAAAAGTATTTTTTGACCTTCATCGATGATTACTCCCGTTATGTCTGGATATATTTCTTGAAAGAGAAATCAGAGGTATTCGAGACATTCAAGGAATGGTTGAAGTTGATTGCGACGCAAACCGACAGGTAGATCAAGAGACTTTGAACCGACAACGGGATGGAATTTGTGAACAAGTAATTTTTGGAGTTCTACAAGGACAAATGTATTGTGAGGCATCGCACTGTCACTTACACACCTCAGCAGAATGGGGTAACAGAATGCATGAATCGAATGCTCATGGAACGGGCTCGATGCATAATGATTGGAGCCTGACTGAAGGAGAGGTTTTGGGCTGAAGCAGCTATGACGACCTGCTATCTGGTAAATAGGTCACCTTTCTCAGCGTTATCTATGAAGACACCTTATGAAGCTTGGTCTAATAAACCCGCTGATTATTCCAACCTTTGTGTTTTCGGTTGTCCTGTATATTATCATGTTAGCGAAAGAAAGTTACAACCTAGGGCCAAGAAGGCCATCTTTCTTGAATATCAACTAGGTGTCAAGGGATATAGATTGTACTTCACTGATCCATCATCACCTGGAATCATCATCAGCAGAGATGTCATATTTGACGAGGAGTCAATGTTAGCCAAGAAAGTTGAGCAACAAGCGAGCATTCAGTAGCAGGTGGAGTAGACATGTCCAGCGGAGAGATCGACATTTGAGGTGGAGCATCAAGATGGGGAATCCTTAGATCCCAACATTCCCACTGATGCTTTGCAGCCAGCTCAAGAAGCAGAAGATCCAAGAGTGGAACCACTAGTACCAGATTCAATCCAGGTGGAACCCACTCTACAGCAGTATCAACTTAACCGTGACAGAGAACGACGTGAGATCAGACCCCCAGTTCGTTATGGTTATTCAGATTTGGTGGCATATGCACACATTATTAGTGAGACAGTTAAGAATGAGCCTTTGTCATTCAGGGAGGCCGTCGCTAGTTCGAAATGTGCCCAGCAAACTGCAGTTATGGAAGAGGAACTAGAGTCTCTTCACAAGAATAACACTTGGACTTTAGTTCACTTGCCGAAGAAAAAGCACAACATAGGGTGCAAATGAGTGTTCAAAAAGAAGGAAGCAGACGATGGTGGCGATGTGAGATTCAAGGTCAGATTGGTGGCTAAGGGTTTCACTCAGAAGGAAGCTATTGACTATATTGAAGTTTTTTCTCCTGTAGTCAGACATACTTTTATTCGAGTTTTTCTAACTTTGGTTGCTAACTTCGACCTTGAACTTGAGCAAATGGATGTGAAGACGGCGTTCTTACAGGGTAAGCTAGAAGAGGAGATCTATATGCGCCAGGCAGAGGGTTTTTCATTGCCAGGAATGGAAGACCGAGCCTATCTTTTGAAGAAATCATTGTACGGATTGAAGCAGTCGTCCTGACAATGGTATCATAGGTTTGACACCTTTATGGCAAGCATTGGATACACACGAAACCCGTACGATCAGTGTGTGTATCATCAACAATAACCTGATGGGAATTAGGTATATCTTTTACTCTATGTAGATGATATATTGATCGTCGATAGAGGCAAGGGGACTATTGACAGGTTGAAGGCGCAACTTGGTAGTGAGTTTGATATGAAGGATCTCGGCCCAGCAAAAAAAGATTTTGGACATGGAGATCGAGCGGGATAGGAAGCATGGAGTCTTGACCTTAAGCCAGAAGAAGTACATTGAGAAGGTTCTAGACCGATTTGACATGAAAGATGCCAAACCCGTTTTTACTCCATTAGCAGCGCACTTCAAGCTATCCTTGAAGCTCTCACCGAAGATTGAGAACGAGGTGAGGAGTATGGCCTCAGTGCCGTATGCGAGTGCAGTTGGATCCCTGATGTACGCTATGGTATGCACTCGACCCGATTTGTCACAAGCAGTGTCAGTAGTTAGTCGTTATATGAGCAGACCTGGAAGAGGTCACTGGCAGGCTGTGAAATGGATCCTTAGGTATCTCAAGGGTTCATCGGGATTAAGCCTCGTCTACGATGCAAGGCGAGGTGGAGGCAGCAACAATGTTGAAGGGTTTTCAGATTCAGACTATGCTGGTGATCTGGTTCGTCGGAGGTCACTTACAAGGTATGTATTCACTTTCTGTGGTGGGTTAGTTTCTTGAAAGACAACTTTGCAGGATACTGTGATATTGAGTACTACAGAAGCTGAGTTCATGACTGTTGCGTCAGCTGTGAAGGAGACGATTTGACTGAGGAATTTGGCTTCTGATTTAGGTTTAAAGCAAGACAATACAGTGATTCACTGTGACAGTTCATCAGCCATTCATTTGACCCGTGATCAGATGCATCATGAGAGAAATAAGCATATTGACATACGGTATTACTTTGTACGTGATCAGATGTATCATGAGAGAAGTAAGCACATTGACATCCGGCATTACTTTGTACGAGACGTTAAAGAGAAATAAGCACCCGTGATCAGATGCATCAACCAATTCCTGTTTCGAAGTTTCGTCATTGTCTGAAACTCTTAGGAGTGAAGGGCAGTTAGGCTCGTTTGAAGCCTAGGTGGAGGTTGCTCGACGACAATGAAATTGATTTGAGTCAAGGTGAAGATTTGTTAATGGTGTCTCAAATCGTCTTCTCCGTGTGGACCTTCAGCGCGTCCGCGTTCTTCTCCGCGTCCTCCCCACGTGGTTTCTCCGCGTGTTTATTTTGTGTGTCTTTTTCATTCTTGATGTATATAAGAAGGAGAAGTTGAGAGGAGCTGAGAAGCTGGAGGTGAAGGAAGGAGAAACAGAGAGATAAGGAAAGAGTGGTAGGGAGGTTTTTGATATATTAAACAAATTAAACATATTTCAGTGAGGGCGTTTAGTTATTTATTACGAGTTCTTGGTACTCGTATTGCTCATTTTGTATTTCCTCATTTGACTAATGGATTTTTTGTCGTCGGCGACTGCCTGTGGCTTTTCCAGCAAGGGTTTCCACGTAAAAATCTTTTGTCTCATTTATTTTTGTGTATTTGTTATTGTTTGTGTTTATAATTAATAGACCCGTTCATAACAATCACGAATCTTGCTGTTTAAAGGAATTCCTAAACTTGTGGAATGTGTAATTGCTAATTAGTAGGATCTGTAATTGAGTTTCCTTATTCAGGATCTGTAATTGAGTTTCCTAATAAAAATGAGCTAGCTTTAAGAGACAGCTCTTCATTTTTATTAGGTTACCTTTCAATGATATTATGTGGGTATCCAATTGACGTTCTTAACCTGGGTGAAACAGAAAGAATGAAGGAGGATAGCATCAGGAAGGTGAGATTGACTGATGCTAAAATGCTAGAGTTAACTTTTTTGCTTCAGTAACTAGATGTTCTTCCCTCTGTGGTTTTGGGTGGGATTAACAGTGCGTATCCATTATGGCATCTGCTTGCGTTGTAAAAGAAAAGCAAGTTCCTCATTTCGTAGATAGTGGAATTAATGATTGTCTACTGATCTACTCACTTATCTCCGTGACATAAATTAATGATTGCTTGAATACGCATCCCCTAAATTCATGCTGAATTTTGTGTTCCATTGAAGATTAGAGAAACCTTTAGGTACATGGCCTTAATTTTACCAACAGAATTCATTGCCTCATCCAAGTTCCAAAGTCTAAGCAGGTCTTGAGGCCTCATCCCACTTCTTCTTGCAATGTTACCCTCCGTGTTGGCATTTTGTACGTCTATCATTGTCGTGAATATACAGAAATTTTTCTCGATTATTTGCTCTTTTTTCCTTGGGAACTGCTTAAACTTCGCCGAATTTTGTGTTCTTGTAGAAAATTTGTGACGGAATCCTTTTTTAGGATTTTGATGAGTATAGCGAACGTATGAAGCATCTGAATCTTGATGCTGCTTTGATTGTACACCAGTCCGAAAAAAAAGAAAAAAAGAAAAAGAAAAAAGAAGAAGATGGATTTGGTTCATGCTTATCAAGACTTCATTGAGGGTTTTTATTCTTCCTTTTTAATACAGTGAAGATGCCAAGTACTAAATAAGCAACAAATTTAATTTCTTTATAGTGATAGAATGCAATTCAGTAGTCAATTTCATGAGGAGACTGTCATCTGCCAAAATAACATTATTAGTTTTTGTTGTGGAGAAGTATCTCCTTTTAAACTTGGAATTACAGTATTATTCTTCTGCTTAATTTTTTTCATGTGTGTCCACTCGCTCGTCAATTAAAATAGCGTCATGCAGCGTTCACGTTTCTAGTGCCATTTGAAAGAGTTAAAGAAACAGCATCAGCTCCGCACTTCTGCTTTAACACTATTCAAGACAAAGCATATTTCAGCTTCTTTATACATGTTTATTTTTGGATGAAAGAGAAATTAACAAATTCATTCTTAGGTTGGGAATCTATCTCACGCTTTAAGCCTTTGCGTGACTTAAGAGGATTCCTCAAACTTTCATCTGCAAACATGATTTGGTTTGCATATCTGAGTTGAACACTAATGTTACCAGAAAGAGTAGAGCATCATCTACCTGCTCTTGCTGGAAAGCCTCCATATTTTGCTGTCATGAGCAGATCTAGTTAGGTGTATTAGAAATTTAGTGGTTGAGCTCTATTTTGTGGTTTTGTGATATGTGAAGCTGTCATCACTTTTCTTCTGCACGAAACTTCAATTTCAGAATTCAGGATATTATGTGTTAAATGGCAGAGGATAAAATGTGCCGCTATTCCATATTTCTTAATATTCTTCAATTCTTTGTTTTGATTCCTTTGGAGAAGTTGTCTACTTTCATGGATACTTATTATCGATCTTTCAACTCTATAATAATTTATAATTTATTGGCTGGGCTGTACTTCAGGATGGCAGCAATAAAGTTTATTTCTTGAAGCAAACTGTCGGAAATGCTTGTGGCACAATCGGACAACTTCATGCCATAGGAAACATCACATCAGAGATAAGGCTTTGTAAGTCAAGTTGTGCTTTCCCATAACCAGCTTACCGTGTTTTGCTTATTTGCAATTCCAAGCTTGTAGCTTTTTCCTGGAGCTGATTTGCCTTTTCAAAGTTGTCTCCTATAATATTTTATCTGTTCGATGTCATGTATGACACGGGAGTTTGCAGCATAACTCAAAAGAGTTACTTCAAATCTTTCTGGTGTTGCACCATAAATACCCAGCCTGTATGCTATTGTCTAGGCGGTGTGCTTGTTAATATTTCCAAGACGTAATCTTGTACTGTTCTCTCCAATCTCTCATCTGAAGGTTCATTCTTAGAGAAGTTTTTCAAGTCCACGGCAAACATGGATGCTTTGGAGGTGAAACATTCTTCCCTAGAGAGATTATGTGGTAGCTTCTATCCCTTGACTTACTTACTGTCGTGAACTTATCCAGCGGGCTGCATTTTTGGAGAATGACAGAGAAATGGAAGTTGCTCATTCCGTCACTGCCACTGCTGGAGATGCTGAGGTATAAGTAGGGATACTTGTATGCATTATCATGTCCTCCGGCAAAGTCATACACCAGCTTGGTTATATGGTAGATTAATCGGATATACTTACCTTCTTTAAAAAAAAAATCAAATATACTTCACCTTCTAGATTCTTATATTTTACTTCCTCCGTCCCAAATTTATTGCAACATAAAGACTAAGCACGGAGATTAATATGAGTGTTGACTTATGTATAAAATGATCAATTTATCCTTGAAAATATGTGAGGAAGAGGAGAGAGAAATAACAGTAGGATTAGATAATATGATATAAAATAAATAGTGATATTTTTATTTTAAAAAATGTTATCATGTTAGGTAGTGTTATAATTAAATTGGAATGGAGAAATAAGGAAAATTGTTGTAATATTTTTGGGATAGAGGAAGTAGCTTAATAGGTCAAAGATGCAGAATGCAGATACTTAGTACATTTGCACATATTTGTTGGACCAAACGGCAAATTAATAGATATGTTAAACATCACATATTTGTGGGAATTCCTTCAGTTCTGAGATTGGAGGGACTGCCCTTGCAGGCTTCGGAGAATGTGGACACTTATTTTATTTGCTTCGCTTGTGTTGATGGTAACTCTCTCCACTAGTCTTCTCGAGTTTCCTACTCATGTATCGCTCACATGTCACCCTATCAATATGTTTTTATAACATCGCATATGTGGCTGCAGGAGCTCTTTACGAGCTTGATGGAAGGAAATCAGGACCAGTATACCATGCTATATAATCTTCAAGTACCTTGTTGCAGGTAATCTCTTTGGACATGACTGCCAAATTATCTGCCCGAATCTATAGATCTGCAAGTGTCCTCGGCTCGAATGAAGCTCTTGCATTAAAATTGCTTGAGAATAAGAAAAAGGGTCCAGTTATCCACTTAAACCCTGCAATACCATTAAAAAAAAAAAAAAAAAACTACTGTGGTGCCATTTTCCTTGTAAACTATAGACGATAAGATTTTAGAAATGAGAAAGTAATGGATCGTCACAGGTGATAAATCTTTGAATGGTCTAGCCGCAAAGAGCTGTGAACATGATGTTGCATCCAAGAGTCCATAATCTGTGACGCCTTCTATGGAGTGCTTTTCATTCTCAATAGTTGATGAGTCACTCATATTTTCCCGTTTCTTCAGGATGCAAAGAAATCCAAACTCCATGAACTTCAATGTCATGGCCATCTCAAAGAAGGCTGGAGGCGCATATTGAGATGGAGATGGCCGTTTCAAAAGACTGCCGAATGTGATGATGATAGAGTTGTCTGCAAAACTTGGTCTCATATGATTATAAAATCAGCTAACGTAACTGATTTTAAATCAACCCCACATTTCTGAAATGGATAATACATTGTCAACCAAGATGTTCAATGCAAAATTGCTTTGGAAATTGTCTTGACTGCATAGACATTATACAATGTTGCGAAACAGACCAAGACAAGATACAATGTTGAGAAGCATACAGTTCATAGGATTGGAATATAAATGTGGACACTCAAATCTTATGGAGTATCATCATGACAACAGTTCGTGAGAGCCACAAAAACATGCGGATCACCTTCTCAGTTCAACAACCAGTTAACCACGTTATCGAAAGCCTCTTGCACTGTTCGACAGCAGAGGAAAGCATGAGACTTCGTAGTAGGATACAGATTAATACTAATGACAGATTGAAGGCGTAAGGTTGCAAATAAAGCATAAAAAGAATCAGCATCCATGCCAATGCCAACAAAACTCCATTTGCACTGTTTTCTTCATGCCAATGATCCCAGGGCAGTTATATACAAGGAATCACAGACGAGACCTCTAAAAATTCAATCACCATGAACAACATTTCCAGGCATAGGTGGGCATATCGGATTTCACAACTACCAACTTTACAACACCTACCCATCCCTTACTAAAATTTCCGCCGAGACATCACAAGCTTACAAAGGATAGACAAGTAGATATGGGTCTATGCCGATCTACGACACTCCAAACTAATTCTCACGCAAGATATCACCAAGCCTTCTGTACAGATTAAGTTGCTCTTCAAACGTGAGGTTAACCAGTATCTGCAAATTACAGAAGATAGTTGGCGCAAATCAACAGAAGTCCTCAGGTGCTCCAGACGAATCATAGTTAATGGAGTAAGAGCAGTACCTGATCAAGGATCATCTCGACTGAGAAACTTTGAGGCACCACAAAAGACTGATGATAAATATATGCAAAGACCGCCATCACCATCTGCCAAAGAGATTAGAAAAAAAAGTAAAGAAAGGTTCAAGAAGCTGCTTAAAGAGTCAATTTACATGTATCATACTAGGAAACCCTGATAAACAAAATTTTTTAACCGTGCAAAGACCCATAACCATTTGCAGAAGGTAGCATCTAAATAGCAACGGACTATAAGAAACAGCACATGAAAGATACTTAAAACCGTGAGCGTTCCATTGAAACCACATTTTAAGCTGTCTAAACATTGGAAGGATTTAACCATCAAGTTAGTGGCACTTCCACAAGCTTGTTTATGAGTGGTGTAACGAAGCCACACTAGTTATACATTTTGCTTCCTATTAGAAGCCAAGCAAAGAAGGAAAAAGTAGCAAAAATATGGAAAAATCGAGAGATTCATATTTTGCATTACAGAGCGCTCATAAGTCATTCTACACTAGTACATATAAGTTGGTTTGGGGTTGGGTTTGGTTGGGGTGGGGTGGGTCTGGCTGGGCAAAGGTCTAGTCTAGATCCCGACTCTGCTGACCCAAGGACAACCAAATGTATAACCACCACAATAGGTTGGCTAACCCAACCAGTCAAAACCCAGTAACATGATGAACATTTTCTGGGAGCGTGCCAAACATGTTAGAGCATTTTTAAATAAGACTTTGTTGGATGATAAAACATTCAATTCAATATTGTACCTGGCAATCCATTCTATCAGTTATCCCGCCATGTCCAGGAATACTATCACCAAAATCCTGAGATAAGCGAACAAGTCAAAGAACTCAATTTTGAGCAACCTGAGTAGTTGAGAACCACCTATGTCAGAGTATGCTAACATAGAATTCAAACCTTGATCTTGAATGCCCTTTTAAAGCCACTAGCAAAAAATCCTCCAAAAGGTGCAATGATTGAGGCAAACAGACCTAGCCATAATGCATGCCACTGAACCGGCAATACAGTGATCTCATTCCATGGGAACTGCACAAGTAAGAAACGAACACATACATCAAGGGTCGAAAGGTTGTAGCTTGACTTGTTACCCACAGATGACTCAGCCTACAGTGTTGAGAATAGAAACTGGTATTTGATTATAAATCACAACTTTAGCCTTATACGAAGAACTTGAGTTTTCATAGTATGGTTCACTCCACATGGTATTACAGCATGTTTGACTCAACGACATCAAGTCTGGAGCCTCTTATCCTCTTAGTTAGCATTTCAAATGAGGTTAAGCGGTTTGCATTTTCTATTTATATATATAAAGCTAATTTAGTCTTTCTTGGTATCAAAGTTTGATACCAAATTTGGTTGGTGATGCATTTAATGCATAGCCAATCCATAATGACTACTTATTTGCTTATGACTTTTCACAACCCAATAATATTAACTCAACATGAAAAATAATCCAAGCAATCAACCCTTCTATCATGTATCTTCAATAAAATAAATCATACAATAGGTAAACACAATAGCTATTCGAAAATGGAATAGGTTGAGGAAAAGAAACGCTATTAGAGCCAAAGCAACTAAAAAATCAATTCAAGACATGAGTCATACTTTGCAGCATTTCATCTGATCGACATAATCTATTTAGAAATATATAACTTAATTTATATTTTTTGGCACCAAAGTTTGGTTCTCTTTTACATCAAATTTGATTAGTTTTTCATTTAATGACTAAAATCTAAATTAAATATATTTAATATAAATTAAATCTCCATCTTTCCTAAATCCAATATGTTTCAAATATGTGTGATAAAATAAAAGTAATAAATAACAAATCTAAAAAATATAAATATAAATAGTTCACGGTATTTTTTTAAATTTACACTTTAAGTTACCATTATAGATTATCAAACAAAAAATTTATATGATTATAAAAAAATTAAAATCAAAGTTGGAGAATGCATTTTTCATAAAAGTTAATATCATATTATTTTTTCTATAAATTATGAATCAATATAAAATTTAAACTCTTTTTCAATAATCTTAATTAATATACATATTTAATTTAAAATAATAATAATAATCATATGTATTATTTTTAATAAATTATCCGAAATATAAACTTAACAACAAAATTTATAGAAATATTTACTTAAAAAAATTTATAAGTAATTACTTTAAAAATGATAAAATTTAATAAAATATTTATTACTATTAGCACCAGGTTAAGGACTTGTTATCCTACCAAAAGGAACACCCACATAAAAGGAATATCAAAACCATAAAATGAGGAGATAGATAGAAGAGGTTGATGGAGGACGATTTGCCCTAATCGTTGGTCTAATTTTCCGGTGAAACCATCGACGGAGAAATGGGTGGCCGTGGAAGACCAAAGAAGAAGAAGGGATCTCCTTCGATATCGAAGCCCGAAAAAGAGATGAAGGATGTGAAAATCCAGTGCAATGTTGAGGAGATGATAGTTGGTATGAGCCCTATCCCGAAATCAAATCTGAGCAATCCGTTCCCGAAAACCCCTATTCCTGACACAGGGGGGAGCACACCTGGGGGTAGTTGCTGGGCTGACCCAATGGATTCTGAGAAAAAAGGAAGAACGACTGGGATAGTTGGTAATGGTAGTATAGGGAAATCATTTGCTGAGATTGTTGCTAAGAAACCGTTGAGAAATAGGGCGATAGATAATGGTACGAGGCTTGATGGGATTGATAGACGAGATGAAGATGTGGTCATAACGATGGATGGTGTAGAGGAGGAGATCGGGCATTGGAAAAATTCCCTCAATGGATATGTGGTGGGTGAACAATTTCCTTTCTATGCAATGGAGGGATTTGTATCATCGCAATGTAAAGGGGTAGCCAAACCTGAGGTGCTGCTGCATAATAAGGGTTATTTTGTCTTTAGGTTTGGGGATGAACAAGACATGCTGAAGATAATGAGCTCCATGTGGTTCCTCCGCTCTATCCCTTTGGTTCTACATGAATGGACTACGGATTTTAGAATGGGTGATAACTTACTTCTGAAAGTTCCTACATGGATTCAGCTTCCTAGTCTGGGATTGGAGTATTGGGGTAGCAAGGCCTTAGGGAAAATTGTTGGGAAGGTTGGAGAGCCTATATGTACAGACCAGCTTATTGCTTCGAAGAGTCGAATATCATATCCTAGGGTGCTTGTGGATGTTCGTACAGATACAGAATTAGTGGATGAGATCGTATTCACTAGCCCTACTGGATCTGTCACCAAACAACAAATCATTTATGAATGGAAGCCCGTTGTTTGTAAGAATTGTCACAAATGGGGACATGAAATGACTAGTTGCACAAGAAACCTATCACTCAGAGATAGACTCCTAAACAGAAAACTGCAGCCAACAAAGCTCTTCCTAAAGCACCTACAGTTGATGCTGAAGGTTTCAGTTTGTTTCGAAGGAGTAAAAAAAGAGACCCTGCTAGTTCTGTTCCAGGTCCAGTGCCTAGTTCAAGTTCCAGGTTTGAAATTATTGCTGACAAGGAAGATCAAGGTTTACCTGAGGAGGATATGATTAATAGGCAGCTGACTGATATTATAACCCCCTTGTGGAGTTAACCTCATGATTGGCATCCGGAATATCAGAGGGTTGAATAAGCCGGAAAGGCAAAATGCCTAAAGGCATTTTACTCGAATAAATGGGGTTAGTTTGATAGGAGTTTAGGAAACTCATGTTAAGGCCAAGAATTTCTCCAAGGTTAGGAATGCATGCTTTAGAACTTGGCCATTCCTCAATAACTATAATGACAGATAAATGGCAAGGTAAGTACCCGGACTGTTCTGACCAATTTGTACATTGTGAGATTACAGCGAGGGATAAGTCGGTTAAAGCCTTGATGACCTTCATATATGCATCAAATAATAGTGTATCTAGATTGAGATCGTGACATGATCTGGTTGAGATGAGTAAGCAGTGTTTTATGCCTTAGGCTATACCAGGTGACTTTAATGCGTTCTTGAGCATGGAGGAGAAAGTAGGATACCAAGGAATTCATGTTGAACCTTGCCTTGATTTAGCTAAAAGTATGCTTCAATGTGGCTTTGAGGACATTCCTTTCGGTGGATGTCATCACACGTGGACAAATAACCAGGGTGAGTCGAGCTGGATGAAGGTGAAACTTGATAGAGTAATGGCAAATGGGTTTTGGGCCGAGTCTTTTCCTTATTCTCATGCTCATTTTCATGAAAGTGGTATTTCTGATCACTCTTCAATGACATTGAGAATAATTCAGAAAGCATGTTCTCCTCAACCTTTTCGGTCCTAAATGCATGGTCCAAGCACCCTTCCTTTGAGGACATTGTGAGAAAACACTGGCAGATCCATGTAAAGGGTGGACTGATGTTTGGCATTGTTCAGAAGCTGAAAAATGATTTTCGAAGCCTTCATAAACTTGAATTTGCTGGAGTTCCTGATAAGATCTCAGAAGCTGAAGTTAGCTTACAAGGGATGTAGAAGGAATTGGGAGCTATGTTCAGTACTGAGCTGTGGGAAAGGGAGAAAACTTGTAGAGCTGAACTCCTATTGCTATACCAGAGAGAGGATGATATGTTGAAACAAAGGATTAAGGAGGACTGGTTATGGCTCATGGCCGGTAACAATAAATACATCTACAGCATCTTGAAGAGTAGAAGAGGGACCCAAATCCTATACTTCGAAAATGATGGAGGAGTTAGATTCACGGAGGAAATGGAAATTCAGGAAGAGGCCATAAATTTTATCAAGCGTATGCTGGGTGTAGAGGGGTCTTGTAGCAAGAAATCAGATCCAGAGGTGATTAAGCAGGGGAAGTGCCTAAATGCTGAACAAAAGACACTGCTGAGTCAGGAATTTTGTCTAGATAATGTTAAGGAAGCCTTGTTCGATATTGATGATCAGAAAGCACCAGGACCCGATGGTTTCTGAGCTGGTTTTTTCAAGAAAGCCAACCCCATTATTGGTGAGGAGTTATCTAAGGCCATCTTCAGTTCTTCAGGTATGCTCACCTTCTCAAGGAAATCAATATTACTGTCATAAATTTGGTTGCAAAAATACCAGATCCTTCTAATATGACAGACTATAGACTTATTGCATGCTGTGGCAGTCTCTATAAAATCATTGCTAAGATGATTTTCAAGAGAATCGAAGGTATTCTTTCTTGTCTCATTGATCATGCACAAAGTGCTTTTGTAAAGGATAGAAGTATTATTGACAATGTATTATTGTGTCAAGAGCTTGTTTATGGCTATGATGGGAAAAGAGTCTCACCTAGGTGCATGATTAAAATCGACATTAGGAAGGCATATGATACTGTTATATGGTCTTTTCTACTGGACTTACTCGAAGCTCTTGAGTTTCCTGCTGCTCGTGGACTGAGACAGGAAGACCCTCTATCCCCTTCCTTGTTTGTAATAGTGATGGGTTATCTAACCAGAAGGTCGAAGGTTGCAGGCAAAATGCAAGGATTCAAATATCATCCTAAGTGTAAGAAGAATAGTATTGTCAATCTTTGCTTTGCTGACAATCTAATGGTTTTTTGCAAAGCTGATTCTAGCACAATCATGTTCATCAAGGATGCTCTGGATGATTTTGATGCGGCTTCAGGTTTATTTGCCAATTCTGGGAAAAGTCAAATGTACATGGGGGGTATTCGACCTAACCTGCAGACTGAACTTCTAAATATGATGTCAATGAAGAAGGGAGTCTTTCCCTTTAAGTACCTGGGTGTGCCCCTAGGTTCTCACAGGCTGAATGTGAGACAATATCAACCATTAATTGATAAGATGCTCAACAGGATTAAGAGATGGACTGCAAGATTATTATCCTATGCGAGAAGAATTCAACTCATTAAAGCTGTCCTTAGCACAATTCAAGTATATTGGGCTCAGATTTTCATGATCCCAAAAGCTATGATGGAGGAGGTTGAGGCAATATGCAGAGCTTTCCTGTGGTCAGGGATTGCTCTAACTAGACACAAAGCACTGGTTTCCTGGACTGAAGTATATAAGCCTATTCGTAATGGGGGGCCGGGGATAAAGAACTTTCGAGCATGGAATCTGGCACTTCTCTTCAAGCAAGTATGGGCTATGGAAGAAGAAAAGCAACGCTTGTGGATTAAATGGGTGCATTACCATTTAAAGGGCAAGAGCATCTGGGATATAGGAGTATCTGCTTGCTGCTCTTATTCCTGGAAATCTCTCTTACATGTGAGGGATGAGATAGTCACAGCTATGAGACTTAATGCTGCAATGGTGTCCAGATATACTGTTCTGGATGGGTATAAAGCACTTACTGCAGATGATCAAATATGTGGAAGTTGGAAATTTAACTGGGACCCTGCTGTTTGCCCCAGGCATTCAGTTATTACTTGGCTGGTCTATAAAGATAGGTTCAAGCAAAAATTGCTGAATCTTGGCTTAATTCATGATGATAGATGTGTTCTATGTAATGCCTATGAGGAACAGCATGAACATGTTTTTTTCTCATGTCCTTATTCGCAGATCATCATTAAAGAAGTGCTGGTGAAACTGAAGCTACAGAGCAAAGCATGTACTTGGGCTCAGTGGATACTATGGTTTTCCAGAATTACTTGGGGCAAAACGATAGCTGTGAAGAGAAGGAAGAGTTGTCTCAATGCTATGATCTATGAGATCTGGTGGGAAAGGAACCAAAGAGCATTCAGAAGTGAGGCGTCCAATCCAGAAGCTGTATTACAGCGTATATTAAGAAACTTGGCTGTATAGGTTTAAACCTGGTGGAGTTTTATCTCCTGCTGTGTTATAGCTGGAGTGAGGAGTATAAGCTGCTACGTTAGTAGGACTATGTGAAGTGTTGGGGCCTTGTTTCCTAGGACGGGCATGTTCCCATGTAGGCTTAGGTTCTTGACATGGATCGTACTGTCCGTTATTATGTGTTAGTGTAGAGCTACGAGGAAAATGATGTAAATGGAGTTTTTTTGTATGTTTTTTTTCTTTACCCTCCGTTTGAGTAATGAAAAGCACTTAACATTTCATAAAAAAAAAAAAAAAAAAAAAAAACCAAAAAAAAAAAAAATAAAAA
>JAOVYX010016489.1:0-24531 GCA_035668315.1 Drosera spatulata
AACAATCCACTTCACAAGTGATTGTTGTAAACCAAAAACAATACAGACTCAAACAATGATACAGAGTGATACCTTGTTGATCAGCATAGCTATGAGCACATTTGATTCGAGTATACCTTTAACGTTTAAAGCATCCAACCTCTTGATTCACCAAATTTGAATTTCACAAGAACACCTTAGAAAATCCTAGCTAGTGAAAACAGCATTTCATGGAGAGGTGGAGTCATGGAGAATGTAGCTAAGACAGAAATTGCTCTGCTAAAAAAAAAAAAAAAAAAAAGCCTAGCCAGTATCTCACAAAAATAAGAGTTTGTTCAAAGATGTCAATCGTTTTTGTAAAACCCTATGACCCTACTTCGTTTAAAATATTCTTCAGATTAAAAGATAATTTACTGAGATAAAGATCCAATTTAAAATACGAAAAAATCTCTTTCAAACCACTACTCAAAAAATCAGTATTTTGTTACACGACTTTCACTATAACAAGAACGGGTTCTTAGTCAAGGTTAGGTTCCTGTTGAAAACATGTTCAGGGTAATTCGGATTTTGTGTCATAACTACTACAACTTATAGACAAGAGTACCAACCTGTCTACAACACACTTTTATATTACTTGACAGATCTGCAGCTCCATCTTGTAGTCTTGGTGTATTGTACTTGAGTTGTCATCTTTGACTTGAAGTTTGATTACTTCCTTGATTAGCAATCTTGTAACCATCAGATTCCCCCAAGCTTGTACATTGCACCTGCACATCTTCAAACTTGTAAATCATTAGTGCTCTACTATTTGTCATCATCAAAATATCACAAGGTTCAATAGAATTCTTTCACCAGGCTTCAAAGCAGCAATGGACTTAGAAAGTTGGCTGATGCAATCAAACGACAAATGAGGACTACTTTGATGGGATATGAAGCTCACTTTCATCATTTGGCCATAAAGAAATTTCATAAGAATGTGGAGTACAACGAGGCCCTTGCCTCCCTCACAACAAGTGTGAATAGTTAATGCTTTCTTCTTACTATTGAGAAGCTAGATAAGATCATTGATATTTCTGTTGCTAGATATGAATCGAACAAGGGAAGATGCTATTCAAGCCAGAATTGGGGAAAGTTCTCCATAAGAAGTAGCCATTCATTACTAGCATTATTATAAATATAAGAGTTTAAAGCTCTGACTTTATGATGAAAGAGATGAATTTGACTAGATGAACTCAATTGTTCCATGGTCTAAGATGGCAAAAATATATGCTAAGTTCACATGGCCTATGGTGAATGAATTTAAATGTCTAGCCTTGGTGGAGAAATATGCTCAGTAATCGACCTTGACTACAGTGATAAAGGTCACCTCCAAGGAGCTCTTAGATATGCATAGGCTTATTCACATCTTTGTGATTAAGTGTTTGATTCCTAGAGGTTCAAGGAAGATTGAAACTACTGCCCTTGATATGATTTTAATGGAGCTGTTGATGGAGAAGAAACCTACTGGTGCGGGCCGGATTTCAGACCAACCAAGATGATCGTACGCTTGATACTAATTTGGAAACCACTACTAAAGATATGTAGATAATGAAGTAAGGAGTCGATCCCACGGGGAACAGCGGTGCCTCATTCAGAACTAATTCAACTTAAATAAAACTCAATACCGCATTTTGTGTGCAGAAATGATAAATTGGGGGGTTTGGTAAGGTAAAAATAGTGAACTATAAAAAAAAATTAGAAGCAACAAAAACAATCAAGAGAATAATAAATGTGGTTTTTTATCAATTAACTAAAACGTAGGGATGATTTTCGAATCCTTTGTAACTCCTTTGTAGCAATCATGGATTTTCTAATTTAGTTCGTAATGATTTCATTGGATTGTCGTAGTGATTTTGGGCTTAACTCACCACTTTCCTAAATTATCAACAACCAATTAGTTTGACAAGTCAATCTATTTAACTAACTTAAATCAGATTCATTTAGCACGAATGTAAAATAAATTAATTAAATTGGATAAATAATATGGAAATTAACCAATCATAATATGACCATTAATTAGCTTAATTAATCATATTACATGAATTCAAACTTAAATGTATAAATGATAATTAGCTTGAACCATTCATAACATGAAGCTACTATATTTGAATCATTTAGCATAATCTATTAGCCTTAACTCATAAATATAAAGTGATCAATTTCATATTCATAATCCATATGTCATTAATATAAGTTTCATGCATCAACATTCATCATTTACCAACTGTTTTAAGATTCAATTCCTAAATCTCATGATCCAAATTCGACACAAATTCATCTATTCATCCCTACAATATCACTACTCACGCATATGCATTGATACAATAAGGAAACAAGCATAAACGATGTAAATACTCATTATAGTAGAATTGAAACAATCTGAAAATGAGAGTGTTACAGCACAAATGAAGATCCACGAGGTAGCATAAGCGAAATGATGTAGAACAAAACAAACGTCCTCTAAATCCGAGCCCTAATGAGTGAGAAAGGTGGAAAAGTGTGGCGGCGGTGTTTCTCTTCAACCCTTGCGTCATCACTGCCTCTCTCTGATCATCCTCTAATCTTCCACGACGTTTTTCACCCCTAAATGGAGTATTTATAGGAGAAAACTGATTAAAAATCGATTGGACGGCTCTGGTTTAATCTACAGTCGAACATAATTTAATCTCCTGAGCTTCAGCATTGTTGCTGTCGCGACCACTTAAATTGCTGGTGTCGTAGCCGCGATGGCCTTGTCGCTCCCACGACGGCTGTCCTCTACCAGCGTCGCTGCTTCATCCAGTATAGAATGCACACAACACTTTACAAACACCTTAATACACCTTTAAACATCATCTAACATCAATCGACACCTAAAACTCCATAGCAACACAAAAAAACAATAGCAACGACGTGAAATCCAGCTGCTACTCTCCTCGAAACATGTGAAATCACGATCACATTAACATCTGGCTTTAAAGTCTTTGACGCGCTTTCATCCAATCTCTGCCTTGACCATCTCTCGTCCAAAATCCATGCTTATCTGCGAAAAACACAAACAAACAGTAGTACCAACAATCCAGACCAAAAACGACGCTAAAAACATAAAAAAGACGATACAAAGGGAACAAAACGAGAATTTAAAATAAAGAAATGATGTGTGTTTATGCACACATCAAATTCCCCCAAGCTAAACCTTTTCCTGTCCCTAACCAAAGTCTAAAAACAAAAACAAAGACTCAACTTGAAATTGAAAAACTAACAAGAATATAAAACTCCCATAGTTTGAGCATTAAAGTAATCATCAGAATGCCTAAAATTAACATTACAAAACGCATGTCGAAGGAATATTCATCACAAAGTCGCCCTTCATCTCTATCCATACCACATAAACTTCCCCTCAAATCATCCCCTCTCATGGTCTTTCACACCTAGCAGATATTCCAGAGATGTAGCGAGATAAAATATTTTATTTTTCAAATTCATTTACTCCACCCTGCTTCTTCGTTACGGCCAAAAATGCGTCCGACATGGGTCGTTTCCAAAGCCACCAAGATCTCAAAGGAGATCTAGATTCCCTACAGAATATGTATCTTTTCTTTTCTTTTTTTTTTTTTGTCTTTTTCTTTCAAGCTCATCTTATTCAATACCACATATCCCCTTTTATCCGTAGATGATAATTTTGAATACCGAGGTTAGAGACATGGTACTTTGATGTTTTTTTTTCTCTCTCTACTTTTTTTTAACTACGTAGGTGTAGAACATTCTGTAGTAACCAAAAATAACATAAGGGTCACCATGGAATACAGGTGCTCATAAAAAAAAATATTTTTTTTTCTTTTTTCAAAAACTCACACCATGCCCCCTATAATCGGTGGGTAAGTGAATACGAGTGCTTATAAAAAAAGTATTTTTTTCTTTTTTCAAAAAGCTCGCACCATGCCCCCTATAGTTGGTGGATAAGTGAAAAGATGGCAAAAAGGGGAACATGGAATTTTTTTTTTCATATATCTCTTTACTGTTCAAGTCAACACTAAAATGATCTACACATGAACGGGTCACATCGTAGGAATATAATAGAACGATATTAGCAAAGATTTAGGACTCCCTTAGAAACGATATTCAAACTTCATGTATTAGTGCAATAACTGTCAAGGCATAAATAATCATTTTACTTTACTCAAGCCATGGACTTAAAAAAACAAAACATAATTTTTTTATATTTTCTCTCTTTTTTGTCCTTTTTTTCTCTTTTAAATTCCCCTAAGCTAAAACAATACATTTTCCTCAATGTAAAAAGAAAAGTAAATCGCAAAGGACAAAAGAAATACCTGTTAGTTAAGGTTCACCCTAAAAACAACCAGCCCTGTGGAACCAGCTCCATATATCTCTAATCATCCCATCCATCCCGCTTGAAACTCCAAGATCGATCGGATATGATTGACCTCACCAGATGTCATCTCCTGAGCAAGCTTCATGTATTGGATACTCTCCATCATCAGTCTTGATTCCCTTGAAGCTCTGTCATATGATGCCTTAAGATATTAAAGCTGAAAGGAGGTGGAGCCATCATGGGATTGTTTGGATCAACAATCTGCTCATCTACATCCTTGATCCATCTGTCAATACGTGCTACGTTGATTTCTCTTTCCTTTGGTAAGATAGTGTTTTACATCTGACAAAACACAACTCAATAATAAATATGAATCCCTCTCAGTCTCTCACACATATAATAGATATAATGAGAAGAGATGATATAAAAATCGCACATAAAAGCATGTTAATGAAATCCACGTGCCACATGTCAATATATAAGTGGCTAAGATGAAATTTGGTGATTAAAGTTGCACTTATGAATCATGTCTTGAAACTAGGTTAATTAAGCATTGATATGTTTTTGTTTCTTTTAAAGGGTGTAAAATAAAGAGTTGACAAAAACAACTAAAACGAGATTTCATAAAACATAAAAGAGTTATATATCTCTGAAATTAAAATAAAATACAACTGACTCAAACAGAAATAAAATGTTTGGAATGTCGATAATAACCATCCTCCCCTAAGCTAGACTAAAATACAGTCTAAAGAAAGTATAGGCGAAGTAAGTCTGACTAAAGGAAATAAATCACATAGGAGGAGGTGGTGGTGGAAATCTGCTATCTAAGTAATCAAAGATACGGCATTGGAAGTCATCCTGGCTCTTCTATATAGCATCCAAACACGTAGTCACGTCAGCTCGAAAGTCAGACACCTCTCGCTGTAGAGACTGATAAGCAGTGTACTAGTCCATGGGAGGTTCAGTGTACTGCTCATGATGTGGCGTAGCTCCCTGATGTGTAGATGGGCCAGAATGGCATGAAATAGATCGCCGTAAATGATGTGAATGCTGGGACTGGTGTGAAGACTGCGACAAATCTGGCTGATGGAAAGGCTGGGAAAAATCTGCCTGAGGCTCACTCATGGTTATATCCCCCTCTGAATCCTGCTCCTCCTCATCCTCAGCCTGATCTTCATCACCCTCAGTAGCATTATCATTGTCAGCAGGTGGAGGAAATCCCCAATTTCTCCGAACCGAGAGCGTAATGGAACTGGAAGGCAAAGGAAGTCGCTTGGGGTCCTCACCAGCTCGCGCCGTCATATAATAAACCCCTCTATTTATTGATATCACCTCGACTTGGATGAAGCTGTCTATGCCGAAACATCCTTGACTGGGCTCTGATAGTGACGCTACAGCCGATAGGTCAAACCCAAAGTGCACAGCGAGCGGTGTAAGTAGCCCACCGATAAGTATAGGCGCAGAAGCACTGTCCCCTATAACTGACTCGATCTTCTCCACGAGCATGTATCCGGTACTGAGGTACAGATACTGCGCTGGTGAAATCAAGTTGTGCAAAAGCACAAAAAATATACCCAGCTCCTTCTGGAAGACAACACCCTGACTACTTTTGGTAGTAATAATGAATAAGCAAGAAACTAGTGGAGAGAATGTAACACTGGGTTCCTAAGCGCCGAGCTCTTGCCTCTATGAGGGTTGTATCCTGCAGTCAATGTCAGCTCCTGCCACAACTCCTGTAAGTATGGCACATAACCCCTCTCATAATCTCTATAACCACTTGCTCGTACACGAGATATACCCTTCCCATAATCTCTATACCCCGCAAAACTCCATCATACTTATCCTCCTTATCTCGTTCCCTAGCTGAAACGAGATATACTCCTCTACTGGGTCATCAGTAGGTGCAATTCCAATCGTGTTAGTTCATGTGCTCAAAACCTCTCTGACGAGTGGCACGTAAGTGGGCCATCCCGTCAGCAAAGTGTGATGCCATCCCAGCTGCGTGACAGCACGAGTAATCTCTGGCCATATCCCTAGAGGACTAGATCGTCAGAATGAAGAAATCCAGTGTGCCTAACAGTTCTGGCCGTGATCTTGGCATGCTGGTCAGCATACTTTGTGGGAATCTAAATAGCATTGTGAGGATACGGCTGTAATACATGCTCTGCGATGGTCGATGGACCCTCGCCGGATCGATAAACAGGGTTCTTCGTACGAACCATTTTCAATGATAATGGTGTATGAAACCCTATACAAATTGTATGAACGTGTCAAATTCGGGTTAAATCTCAACAATCTAACTCTGAATTTGTAATCTATATGACGAGTAGAGAAATTTAGAGAACAAGATTGTTGAATTTGGAGTTGAAACAAGAATTTCTTACCTAGGTTTTCTGAATGGAAAACCTCGAATAACACGCAAAACGATGCATTTCGAACAACGTACTACTTGTCTGCGCGTTCCCCTCGACGATACAAACGCATTGGACGGAATGGATGCAAAATTGAGAATGTGGGATGAGAGAATTTGAAAGAATTTACGCGCGTGTGTGTGTTCCAATGGATATATCCCCAAATGAGTCGCACCCGTTACACGTCAGTCGTGCCCGCGACAGGCTTTTCTGCACTGCTAATTAATTTTCTTCTCATGTTTTCGCCACAAACACATCTTAAACACTTACATCCTAACACATATTTCCATCAATATTCATCATGAAATATCGTGTTAAATAGTGTTTTTTATAGCTTGATTTTTTTTATTCGTCGATTCAAATAACAAATGAAAATACTATGAACAGAAAGCTAAACTAAAGTTGGGTTGTCTCCCAAGGAGCGCCTTTGTTTAATGTTGTTGGCTCGACTGCCATGACGTTAAATTAATTTTTTGAAACACGATTCACCCTCTCCAAGGGAATTTCATCGAACCACACCGAATCCTCATGTTCATAATACTTTTTAAGTCGATGGATATTAACTTTGAAGACACTTTTGAGGTGTCTTCACTCTCGATTTTAACAGTTCCATGATCGTAGACCTTTCTAACAATGAAAGATTCTTCCCATCTCGATCTTAATTTTTCAGGAAATAACCTTAACCAGGAATTATAAAGTAAGACTTTTATCTTAAAATTTTCTCGCCATGAAGTCTGCTAAATTTTTCTTTGTATAAAGTAGTATTTTCATATACATCACGACGAATCTCTTCTAGTTGGAGCTTCCTCATATTTGCACAATCTCCGTATTTAAAATTCAGCTATTTAATTCCCCACCATGCCTTGTGTTTGATTTCCACTAGCAGGTGGTATGCTTTTCTGTACACCATTCTGCACGGAGACATTCCAATTGGAGTCTTATATGCAGTTCGAAACGCCCAAAGAGCATCATTCAGCTTGTCGTTCCAATCCTTTCTCCTCAGATTGACTATTTTCTCCATGATTCTTTTGATCTCATGATTGGACACTTCAGCTTGTCCGTTCTTTTGTGGATGATAGGCTGTGGATATCCTATGATTGACATGATATTTCTTAAATAGGGTGTCTAATACCTTGTTGTAAAAGTGAGTTCCCCGGTCGCTCATTACAACTCTAGGAACGCCGAATCTATTAAAAATAGAATTCCTGATAAATTCAACGAACACCTTAGCGTTGTCAATTTTTGTAGGTATGGCCTCCACCCATTTTGAGGCGTAATCGACTGCTAGCAATATATATGAATGATCATTTGAGTTTAGAAATGGTCCCATGAAGTCTATACCCCATACGTAAAAAATTTCACAAGACATGACATATTTTTGATGCATTTCATCTTTTTTCGATATATTGCCAGTCTTTTGGCATTGTTCACAGCTTTTTACATATTCATAAACATCTTTTCTTAAAGATGGCAAGTAAAATCCGCAAGATAAAATCTTGTGAGCTGTTCGTCTCACTCCTAAATGACCTCCACAATCATAGGAGTGATAATGCTTCATCACTGACTTGATCTCGTGATCAGGAATGAATCTTCTTAAAACATCATCGGCACAGAATTTAACCAGAATCGTGTCCACCCACGAGGAATATTTTGCATCACTCTTAATCTTCTCTTTTTGATGCCTTGGAAGATCACTTGGTAATTTTCTGGTCATCAGAAAATTACAAGGTCAGCATATCAAGGTACATAACTGTGAAGACTATATAAATATTCATCGGGAAAAAAATTCTGATATTTGTAACGTCTCATCCTGCTTCACTATTCCTGATAAGTGATCGGCAACGTCATTTTCCACACCCTTCTTATATCTAATTTCAATGTCAAACTCCTGAAGAAGAAGAATCCATCTCAATAATCACGGTTTTGATTCCTTCTTCTTCAGAAGATACTTTAATGCAGCGTGGTCAGAGAATACAATTACTTTATCCCCTAATAAATATGAACGTAATTTTTCAAGGGCGAAAATAATTGAGAAAAACTCTTTTTCTGTTGTCGTATAATTGACTTGAGCTTCATCGATGGTTTTCGATGCGTAATAAATTACATGTGGAACCTTATCCACTTTTTGTCCAAGAACCGCACCTACGGCTCGATCACTCGTATCACACATGATTTCAAACGGATAATTCCAATCCGAAGGTTGAATGATAGGAGTTGAAATCAATTTATCTTTAAGTATTTCAAAAGCTTCTTTACATTCCTCAGTGAATATAAATTCAATATCTTTCTTCAACAATTTATTCAAGGGGGCTGCAATCTTAGAAAAATCTTTCATAAATCGTCAGTAGAAACCTGCGTATCCAAGGAATGCACGTACTTCTCGAACTCTTGAGGGATAAGATAGAGACTTGATAACTTCGACTTTGGCCTTATCTACTTCTAATCCCTTTGCGGAGACGACGTGTCCCAACACTATTCCTCTTTCCACCATAAAATGATATTTTTCATAGTTTAGAACGAGGTTCGTTTCTACGCATCGTTTTAGCACTTTTTCTAGATTTTTCAGGAAATTGTCAAAAGAATTTCCAAAGACCGAAAAATCGTCCATGAAGACCTCTAATATATCTGATATATAATTTGAAAATATTGACATTACATACCTTTGGAACGTTGCAGGTGCATTGCATAAGCCAAAGGGCATACGCCTGTAAGTGTAGGTTCCAAAGGGGCAAGTAAACGTGGTCTTTTCTTGGTTTCAGGGGCTATCATAATTTTCAGGGACAACCCCTTTTCTTGGTTCCAAAGGGGCGAGGAAACAGTAATGAGAATGGCTTGCAAGCCTTTCTAGCATTTGGTCAATAAATGGCAACGGAAAATGATCCTTTCTTGTTGCTGAATTTAATTTGCGGTAGTCAATGCATACCCTCCAGCCACTTTGCACTCTTGTTGCAATGATTTCCTCGTTGTTCTTCTCGACTACTGTTAATCCTGACTTCTTTGGCACAGCGTGTATCGGACTTACCCATTGGCTGTCCGTGATTAGATAAATTATTCCAACATCGAGCAATTTCAAAATTTCATTTTTGACCACCTCCATCATAGGCGAATTTAATCTTCTTTGAGGCTCTCTTGATGCCTTGGAGTTGTCATCTAATAATATTTTGTGCATACACATAGAGAGACTAATTCCTTTAATGTCGACAATGATCCACCCAATAGTCGTTTTGTATCTTTTTAGTACATCCACCAGAGCCTTTTCTTGTTCATCTGTCAGTTGACTTGAAATAATAATCAGTAACTTGTTATCGTCACCAAGATAAGCATATTTCAACTGAGTTGGCAACGGGTTTTGCTGTAATGTTGGTGGTGTTTCAATTGATGGCTTGATCTTTTCATGATCTTGTGGAAATTCAATCATTTTAACATGCTCTTGCCCTTTTAATTGATCTTCTAGAAAAGACAAGTCGTGATCATAACTACCTTCATCAAATTCTTGATCAATTTCGATTTTCTTGATTGTTTCCATAAACGTCAACTCATCTGCATCAAATAATTCTTCGTCAAGGGATATGAAGATGCTAATTGAACACACAACGAATACTTGGTCGCTTGGATATGTCATTGCATCATAGATATTAAATATGATCATCTCCCCAACAAATTCCATAGACAGCGTTCCAGTGAGAACATCTATTTTAGTGTTAGCAGTCCGTAAGAATGGTCTCCCTAATAAAATGGGTGCATGAGTTGAATGGTTTTGATCGTCCTCAGTTCTTATGATATAAAAGTCTGCTGGAAAGACAAGGTCATTTACCTAGACCAAGATATCTTCGATTACACCAATAGGGTGTGTGACGGACCTATCAGCCAGTTGTATTACAATCCCTGTTGGTTCCAAAGGTCCTAAATTTAATGATTGAAATATTGAAACGGGCATCACATTTATGGACGCTCCAAGATCAATCATGCATCTAGTTATTTGCACACTTCTTATTGTGCATGGAATTGTAAACATCCCAGGGCCTTTTTGTTTTTGAGGTAGTCTCTTCTGTAGCACTGCTGAGACGTTCTCATTAACCATGACTCTCTCATACCCCTGTAATTTTCGTTTGTGCATGGAATGTTTACTTCTACTTTCTTGAAGAGTTCAAAAATGTCTTGTTCAGCTGCTACCTTTTTGTCCTTAGCCAATCGGTTAGGAAAAGGAGCAGTTGAAATAGTCCTTGATTCATTTGGAGCCACAGACTTTGACTTTTCTTCTTGTTGTTTAGGGGTTTGAAGAATTTCAGTTACCCCCTCCTCGTTTTGATGAACTTCAAGTTCATCTTCGATCTCACGAGGGTTTTCTTCATTTTCTTTCAGCTCTTTACTACTCAGCGTCACAGCATTTGTCAATTCTCTTGGGTTTATTGGCTGAGAAGGTAACTTATGCTTAGTTGAGCCTTCAGCTGGTTCATGTCACATGCCAATTGGCTCACTTGGCTTTGCATACTTTGGATGTCAGACTTGGTCTCTTTATCATCCTTTTGCATTTGTATTTGTGCTATAGCCATTTTCTTAACCATCTCTTCAAGTGAAATTTCATTTAAAGATCCTTGATTATTGTTGTTTGCATTGAAGTGTTGTTGTAGTAGCCGATCAAAACCTGAAGGGTACTTTTGTTGTTGGGGGACATTTTGAATATTATTTCGTTCTTCCTATCTAAAGTTTGGGTGATTTCTCCATGGTAGGTCAGGCGTATTGTTCCATGGTGCTGTCCTTTGTCCTTGAAAATTGACAGCGTTCACGTCTTCTTGTAAGGAAGGACAAGCATCCGTTTTATGTGTTATATATTGGCAGAATTCACAACCCTTTACTTGTTGCGGCTATGATTGAGTAGTGTTGGTTCCTAGTTTAGTAACCAAATCAGTAAGCATAACAATCTTTTTATCAATAGCCGAGTTTCCAGTTGCCTCTCTATTAGCATCCGCCCTTGGGCTGAAGTCTTGAGAACTTTGGGCAGAAATTTCTATTAATCTCCTTGCTTCAGCAGGAGTTTTGTTCGTTAGGGTGCCACCACTTGAAGTATTTATTCGGTGACGTTCTTTAGGCAACAAGCCTTCATAGAAATGCAGAATTAGGAGGTTTTCTTCAATTGAATGGTGCGAACAACTCATACATAAGCATTTGAAAAATTCCCAATATTCGTGAAGGTTTTCTCCCACCATCTGTTTAATCCCGGAAATTTCTTTTCGGAGATTCGTTGTTCGACTTGAGGGGAAATATTTATCGAGAGAAGCACTCTGCATTTCTGCCAAAGTATTGATTGATAATGACAGCTGTTGATATAGCCAATCTTTTGCATAACCTTATAAAGTGAAAGGAAATGCAAACAGTTACATTACGTCAACCGTTACACTTTTGGGTTTGTCGACTTGCAGATTACGTGTAACTTATTCAAGTGTCTATGCAGGTCATCACCAGCTAGTCCATTAAATACGGGGAGCTGATTCAGAATGCTAGAATTTAATTTGAATGGCACGTTCAAGTTTGGCAAATTTATGCAAAAAGGCTCATTCTCTATTGTGGGAGCGGATAGCTCCCGAAGAGTTTGATTTAAATTTTGCGCAGCATTATTTGCATTGTTTTGATTGTTTTTTCCCATTTCGAGATTTTCAAAAATTATAGGAGTGAAACTCCTTTCTGTATTAACGTGGGGAGAAGAAGTTGAAGGTGTAAAACTTGAAAAGGAGGTAGAGCTTCCAATCTGAGGAGATTCGAAAATACAGATTAATTTTCTAACTTCAGATCCAGTTACCATACCACTTCTTAAATTCATAAAAATTCATATAAACTTCTTTTGGGTTTAGCAAAATTTTTTATTTTATTTTTATTTCTGATAATAAAAATAAAATATGGGTTTGAATTTTATTTATTTTTTTGATTTTTTGAAGTTAAATAACTTTGATTGGCTTTTAATTGGCACTCGTAACCATTCCCCGGCAACGACGCCAAAAATTGATGCGGGCCGTATTTAAGACATACCAAGACAGTCGTACGCTTGATACCAATTTAGAAACCCCTACTAAAGATGTGTGGATAAGGAACTAGGGAGTCGATCCCACAGGGAACAACGGTGCCTCAATCAGAACTAATTCAACTTAAATAAAACTTAATCCCGTACTGTGTGTGCAAAAATGGTAAATTGGGGGGGGGGGGGTTCGTGTGGTAAAAATAGTGAACTATAAAAATAATGAAAAGCAACAAAAACAATAAAGAGAATAGTAAATGTGGGTTTTTATCAATTAACTAAAGCGTAGGGATGATTTTCGAATCCTTTGCAAATCCTTTGGATCAATCATGGATTTTCTAATTTAGTTCGTAATGATTTAATTGGATTGGTCGTAGTGAGTTTGGGCTTAACTCACCACTTTCCTAAATTATGAACAACCAATTAGCTCGGGAAGTCAATCTATTTAATTAACTTAAATAAGATTCATTTAGCACGAATTAACTTGGATAAATAACATGAAAATTAATCAATCATAATATGACTATTAATTAGCTTAATTAATCATATTAGATGAATTCAAACTTAAGTGTATGAATGATAATTAGCTTGAACAATTCATAACATGCAGCTACTATATTTGAATCATTTAGCAAGATCTATTAGCCTTAACTCATAAATATAAAGTGATCGATTTCATATTCATAAGCCATATGTCATTAATATAAGTTTCATGCATCAACATTCATCATTTATAAATTGTTTTAAGATTCAATTCCTAAATCTCTTGATCCAAATTCGACACAAATTCATCTATTCATCCCTATAATATCACTACTCATGCATATGTATTGATACAATAAGGAAACAAGCATAAAAGATGTAAATACTCATTAGGGCAGAATTGAAACACTCTGAAAATGAGAGTGTTTCAGTACAAATGAAGTTCCACAAGGTAGCGTAAGTGAAATGATGTAGAACAAAACAAACGTCGCCCAAATCCGAGCCCTAATGAGTGAGAAAGGTGGAAAAGTGTGGCGACGGCGTCTCTCTTCAACCGTTGCGTCGTCTTTGCCTCTCTCTGATCGTCCTCTGATCTTCCACAAGATTTTTCACCCATAAATGGTATATTTATAGGAGAAAAATCGATTAAAAATCGATCGGACGGCTCTGGTTTAATCTACAGTCGAACATAATTTAATCTCCTGGGCTTCAGCATTGTCGCGACCGCGACCACTTAAATTGCTGGTATCGCAGTTGCGACGGCCTTATGGGGCTCACAACGGCTGTCCTCTGCCCGCGACGCTGCTTCCTCTAGTATAGAATGTGCAAAACACTTTACAAACACCTTAATACACCTTTAAATATCATCTAACATCAATCAACACCTAAAACTCCATAGCAACAAATAAAAACAATAGCAACACAATCTTGCCAACATATTGCGATAGAAGAACAAAAAGCCAAATTGCCATCCATTGAAGTTCAATCCAGCTCCTCAAAGATCCACAAGCCAAAGTCGACGATCCTATGATGTTTTGGAGCTGACACACAAAACCTACTGACACGCCCGTCGCAAGACAATCAAATTAGAATAATTATACGCTTACTCACACTCTTGATGTATTCTAATTAACTACAGTAGTCGAAGTAAGGATCGAGCCCACGGGGACGAATGGTGCAATATTTAGATTTGTAATGATCACGACAAGACCCTAACGACTTAATTAAAAAGAGTAACTTTGTTAAAAATAGTAACTTTGGGGGGGGGGGGGAGTGTTTTTCACTAATTAAACTAATTGAATAGCTGAAATTAAATAATTACAATCTAAACTTGTTAAGAATGTGAACTAAGGTGTTTCTTTTAGTGATAAAAATGTAGGGAGGTTAATTAACTATGTTCTAACTTTTCAGGATCAATCATGGATGAATAGAATATAGTTTCATCATTTTAGAGAGGTTGGGTTGCAATACCTTTGGAATAAAATTCTGCATTTTCTTGAATATTAATTACCAATGAGCTTGTATAGTTAGTCTAACCTATTCTCTAACATATCGATGAGCTCGTATATGTTAAAAATAAATAAATTGCTCCAAAGCAAGAGAATTCGTCAAACATGAACATTAATAGCAATGAGCATAACCTATCATGTTCACATGCAATCAATCATAACATCAAGACAATGAGCTTAAATCATGAACGTTATTTGCTATCAACTTAATCACTTAGCGCGATTAATAGCTAGGTCACAATATCAATAGGTGGCCAAACTAATTGATTACATAACATATCATTGATCGAGGTCGGATTTCATGCATCAATCAATATATATGAAACTGGTTTACATGATCTACTTCATCTCATTATCCAATAAAGCTAGAGTTTCATTAACCTTACACTACAAAGTGATTACTCACTCATGATTATGATAATCATCACATACATCATATCAACTTGCATCATCACAACCATAATCTGAAGATAAACGGAGAAAGAAGGAAAATACAATGCTGAATAATGAAGATCCGACGATAAAACAATGAGATCTGAAACCCTACACCTTGATCCAATCTCCACAAGCAAGAAAATCAATGAATTCTAACCTAGGGTTTTTGTGGAATGAACGAACAAACCTCTGGAAAAACGACTTAAAACTCTCCATCTAATGAATAAAAATACGCGGGTATTTATAGAAAACTTGGAAACCAATTTGAAATTCGAATAACACAAACAGATTCTGGCTTTTGACCTGTGTCATGGTCGTTACGGCTCCCCTGTCAGGACCATTACACAGCCTTTAATGATCATTACACTTAAGTGTAACGATTCTTAGACAGGTTTGACCTCCAGGGATTATCTCCACAACCTTTAATGAAAGTTACATGGGTCAGCCTTGGCCGTTATAGCTCTGAAACACATCCATTTAACATCGTAACATCACCAAACGAGCACGAAAGCATCCACAAATGATCAACGCATTTAATCATTGTCTTGAAACAACAAAAACAGCTTCAAATCAAGTCCAATATCTTGCTTAAAGCTTCATCTTCACATCATCAATTGTAATGACCTTCCACAATCTACTCAACAATTCATTCACGCTTTCACACGATCAAATCTGCCATAAAAACAAAGAAGTAGCATTATCCATGTCCAAAGACACAAACTAAACTAAACGCAATATAAGGGACTCAAACACAACAAAACAATAGGTTTAACTATAATACATTATGTGTGTTTTCACACTCATCACACTCCCCCAAGCTAAATCTTTGCTTGTCCCTAAGCAAAGCCAAAAATAACACAAAGATTTAACTTAAAACTGAAAAACAAATGAAACATGAAAACTCCCATTGCTCAAGCATTAACGTAATCAGAATGCCAAAATTAATTACACTAAACATATGTCGAAGGAACATTCATCACAAAGTCGCCCTTCATCTCTATTCACACCACATAATTACCCCTCAAATCTTCCCCCTCATGGTGCTTCATACCTATCGGATGTTCCCGGGATGTAGTAAGACAAAACATTTTTCAAAATTCATTTTTAAAATTCATTACTCCTCCTCGTTACTTTCTTACGGTCAGAAATACGTCCGATGTTGGTCGTTCCGAAAGCCACCAAGGTCTCAAAGGTTTCCTGTTAGATATGTATCTTTTTTTTTTTTTTCAAGCTCATCTTATTGATACCATGCCCCCCCCCCCCTCCTTTTATCCATAGATGGTAATTTTGATGAACGAGGTAAGGGACATGATACCCTTAAAGCTTTTTGCTTGTTTTGAATTTCTTTGGGAATTTTTCTTTTTTTCTTTCTTTCTTTCTTTTTTTTTTTTTTTTCATTGATGAGTAGGTCTAGAACATTCTCTAGTAACCAAAAATAGCATAAGGGTCACAATCAAAGATGGATGCTTTATAGACAAAAATATGTTTTTTTTCAAAAACTCACACCATGTCCTTCTTATAATTGATGGATAAGTGAGATGATGGCATAAAAGGGGAATATGTAGGGTTTTTTTTTCTTTTTCCAAATGTCTCTACATATGCAAGGGTCATATCATAGGAAGGTAATAAGCCGATGTTAGCAAAGAGTCATGATTTCCTTAGAAATGATACTCAAACTACATGTATTAAACAATTATCAAGGCATAAATTATCATATTACTTTTCTCAGGCCATGGATTTAGAAACAAAACACAATTTTTTTCATTCATTATTTTTCAATTTTTTTAATTTTTTATATTCGTAGGTTTTTTTTTAATTTTTAGAAAAATATACAAAAATAAGAAACTAGATTAACTAATCCCTTTCCCAAGGTAGAACTATATATTGTCCTCAATGTAAATAGGAATGAAGCGCAAAGGATAAGATATACCTATTAAGTTCAAGAACGGGATGGAAAATATCCTTGGGACACATGCCAGTTATAGATCATCCTCACCATATCTTCAACCGATCCAGCTTGAAACTCCAATTGTTGTTGGATGACACCGATTGTGTAATTCTGTCACTTAATCTGTTGTTGAATCGCTCAAGTGCTTCCTTGATGTTCCACTGCTCCTTCTCTATTTGTTGTAGATTTGAATTGAGAGCAATGAAACCACACAGGGTTGGTGGAGGCTGTCGATTTTCAGGGTTCACTTTACGGTCTTCGTTTTCTTCTTCCATCTAATGCTCTACTCTATCCACATGAATTTCTCTTCCTTATTGTGGAACATCAGGATTTTGCTGTTATGATTACATTCCTATCTAAACAAAACTCGAGTTACACAAACCTTAATGAACCACTCTCTCTCTCTCTCTCTCACACACACACAATATGAAATAAATAATCATTGAAGTGGTGACAATAGAGATAAAGCATGTACATAGAATCATAGATGCATTGAAGAAATAAAATACTATCAATAGAATTTCATTTTCGCATAAATAAGATATCTGATGAGTAGTTATGTATTGTGGTAAACAACCTAAATAATAAAAACTAGTAATTTTCCTTCATTGATTGAATTAAAGTTGGTTTATTGGTTTTATTTCGTTTGTCAATGTCTTATGTGTCTTAAAATTTAACTCATACCATGCTCCAATATAATCGATGGATATAATGATAGATGGTATAAAGGAGGAACATGGAGGTTTCTAAACGTCTACGGTTCAAGTCACCACTAAAGCACTATCTACACGTGAAAGTATCATATCATTATAAGGTAATAGAATGGGGTTAGCTAGGACGTAAATTTTCTTTGAAATGATGCTCAAACTACATATACTAGTAAAATGATCATACTAAACAATGTTCATCATTTTTCTATGCTCAAGCCATGGTTTAAAAACAAGAACACAATTACTTTTTCTTTTTCTTTTTTGATTTTTCCAATTTTTTTCTTTCAATTTTGCAAAATTTTTAATGAAAAATTATTCGAAACAAAAGAAAAGAACCTAAATATCCACCTCCCCAAGCCTAAGCTAAACATTGTCTCAATGTGAAAAATATGCAATAAAAATAAACAAAGGACAAGATATCTTATAAAATCGAGCTTGTGGAGAACCTTAAAACAATCTTGATCACGCCCCAAATAATAATTTATCCATCATCTCTTCCATATCCTTGATTGTCTCCTCTTGTGAAAGTAGATGTTGCTCTTGATACATCTCAAAACAAGTAATCTGCACACATAAAAGTATAGAAACCTTTCTCCCTTCCAACAAGATCAATAGAATCACTTTACAAAAACATATGTAACAATATGATCATAAAAGTGAAACTAAAGAGACATACATGTATATATCTAAAATGGATAGAATAAAAATTAAGCATAAGATAAATCACATACAAGAGAAATTAATTTATTTATTTAATTCGATGGCATAATCTGTTGTTTATAAAATAATTTGTGAATGTATGTTTTCTATATCAGGTTTGATCCCTTTTCTCCTTGTGTTTTTGTTTGTTTTTTAAATCATTTCTATTTTTCAACACGTAGAATATCCCTCGAAATTTATGATTTAATAGTCAAATATTAGGGATAAAGAAATTTGAATGCATCGGTTCATCAATTAAACTTATTCATCTTTTTTCATTCCATAATCAATTAAGCACATAAGAATAGGCAATGCATAAACAGATATAAAGGACGAAATTCACTAATAAAGATGAAAGTACATAGATTGATAGGAAGGTAAAAATATCATATAAGAACACATAAAACTGACTGAACATAAAAATAGAGACAGACTCAAGATAAACTAACAGACTCGACCTAAGGAACATGGTAGAAAACATCTTCAAGCCTAGATTGTTCATAGTCTCGGAACCTATACATGAAATGCATGACTAAGACAATCTACCTAAACCTGAAATAGCTACTGCGGTGGAGGAGGTGGTGGCAAAGTCCAACCAAAAAAACGTCCAAAGAAGTAATCATGCTGATCTGCCTAACGCTGCGTACATTCATCTTTCATGTTGATACGCTCATCCGGCCGAGTGATCTTTAGGTTAAGAACCAGGATAGTGAGTTGCATTCTAGGAAAGCATGCAGCAGAGTAGCAGACCACAGTTGGAGTGCCAATGTGAATCACCTGGATACAGACTACTATAGAAGGTTCTAGATACCAACTAGGACAAACATGGGCAGGAAAACACCACAAATGCTTCAGGATTTAGGATCGAAGACTCATGATCAAGTTACATTACAATACAAACTGGGTGCATCAGAGGTGAAAACACAGTAGACTAAAAATACAACAGACTGCTTGATGAATGGACTTGGATATGAGTAACAGTTACATCGAAGATTTGACGTTTGAAAATAAGTATGAGGTTGATAGTGGTTATGAGAAGGCCTGTTAGCATCACTGAGGATTCGTAGGAGAAACAACCAACGGTCAATATCAGAATAGTACAGTCACGGGTTCTAATTCTCTGAGCCTATAAAAAGGGATTAATAAAGCTCAGAGAAGGTTGACAACGATTATGGATTTCATTTGCAAGCAAGAAAAATCTCTCGGGTGTTATGCAATCATTCCCGAGAGCTATGAAGAAAAGATCTAAGGGAAGGAGTTCAATAATCAGCACCAAGAACAGTATCTGTAGTAGAGTCCTTAAAAAGATCTGTGCAACGACCTAGTTTCTTGCCATAGCAAGGATTGTACTTGTAAGGGTTTGTCTTGTAAGCCACAAACAAGAAGATAGTGTACTCGCCTCTTGGTTAGACCACATTGGTTATCAAGGGAAGGCTAGATTAAGTCTTTGTTGATCCTTTGACAACAACTGTGAGAACCAGTATAAAATCTTGTTTTCTTACTGTCATTTATTCAATACTTAGAACTGTTAGAAAGCAATACAGGATACATAAGAGACAATTATTCAACATAGTTATCTCTGCGAGAGACTCGTTCTGCAAGTCTGTAGAGGTTCAAGAGCATACTAGCCAATACTAGATTACACTGAACTGTGAAAAGTTTTTTGAATAGCCTATTGACCCCCCCCCCCCCTCATCTAGGCTATTCATTGTAAACTTCGAGATTTATAATTGGTATCAGAGTGTGATTTTCTAGACTTAACAGTTCTTAGAAAGAAAAAGGTCTTTTTCTTTTCCCCCTGATATCTACAAAAGTTACTAATAGTTTATTTTGTGAAGAAAGAATGGCTCCTCCAAAGCTACCTAAGTGCCCTAAAAGTGGTGAACCACCAGGCTACTCCTTTGACAAATTTAACCACTAGAAGCTAAGAATGCTAACTCATCTTGACTCAATTAATGAAACAACGCAGGACTTAGTCACAGATGGTCTTCATATACCAAAGATGCCAAATCCACCAAATGACACAAAAGAAGTTGATAAGCCAAAGTCTCTGTGGACAAAGGAGGACTGGGACTTGGTGCTGATAGACAGGAGGGCAAGAAATCAAATCTTCAAGGTCCTAGATGATGACATATTCGAGATAGTAGTCCACACCATCACAGCAAAGGAAGCATGGGATGCTCTACTGCTCAGAAATGAAGGAACCAATAAAATAAGGGAAAATAAGAAGGATGTTCTGATGCAGCAGTATGACTGGGTCTCCATGAGGCCAGCTGAAAGTCTCACTGCCTTCTATGAGAGATTCAATGTCTTGATCAACAATCTAAAGACACTTGAAAAGACATTTGACAACAAGGAGGTCAATCTAAAGTTTGTGAGATCTATTGGAGAAGCATGGGGCACAAAGACTACTGCAATCAGAAAATCAAGAGATCTAGCAAAATGTCACTTGCTCAGCTCTACGGCATGCCTTGAGGTAGAGAAAAAGAATCAAATCGACGAAGCAAAGAAAAAGTCCCTAGCCTTCAAGGCTCGGGAGAAGATAATGAGATTAATGGTGAAAGATGACCCCTCCTCAATCTCATCAACAACAGGAGAATCTATGTTTGAAGAACATGCCTTGATGGAAAAGAAATTCAGGAAGCTAATTAAAAAGAAAGACTTCAAAAGAAACAACTCATGCAAATCAAAGAAAGAAGACAAGGAAGTGTACTACAATTGAGGAAAAGCAGGACACTTTACTGCATAATGCAGATAAGCCCCTCAGGAGTCGTCCTCATAGAAAAAGAAGAAGGACTACAGCAAAGGTGGCTCGAGCAGAAAAGAAAAAGGCAAAGCCTATGCTAAAACTTGGAGTAAGACAGACTCAGATGATGAAGAGACAATCTCAAATGCACAGCTCTGTCTCATGGCCAGAAGTGAGGACAAACAACATGTATTTGACGTTTTCTCATCTTATGTCTCTATTGAGGAACTAAAGAAGGCTCTCCTAGAAACCTTTGAAAACTTTATTTCCCTGATAAGGAAAAATAAAGAAAACCATGAATTGATTGAAATTTTCAAAGAAAATTACAATCTAGTTTGCGAGAAAATTGAGATGAAATCAAATGATTTACTTGTGGCCGAGAATGAATTCAAGGAATCAGATGAGAAAGTGAAACTTCTCACTGAAATGGTGGATAAACTCACCAACAGGAATGCTGAACCGCAAAGGCAAGTTGACATATGGAATGGAAAGACCTTAGATCTTTAAAACATTTTGATCACAGGTCAATCCTCATATGATCGATTTCGGTTGGGATACAGAAGGTGAGTCAATGAGATTTAATCCTCAATTGCAAATGAAATTCCTCCAGTCAGCAAGGCATAGGTTAAACAACCTCCTGCAAAAATATTGCTGAAGGATGAGACCTCTACTGTAAAAGAGTAGAAGAGCCAAGACTCTACTGCTCAAATAAAAAAGGTTGACATCTCTGCTGCTCAGGCTAAACAGAAGATAAAGCAACCCTAAGTGGTGAATACTGTTAAATCCAAGAGAGGTATGACCAATAGAAAAATAGGCTATAAACCCACAAAATCACAGTATGCACCAAATTATTCAATATGGAACAAAACTTTCGGTACTACATGGAACAGATCATACCCTAGACCTTACTATATATGTCATATACAGCATAAAGAGATGAGAAATCCAAGCAGAATACCCAAGGTAGCAAGATCAGAGGTCATATGCTACAGTTGTGGCAAAAAGGGTCATAAAGCATTCAAATGTGATACACTACACAAGAAAGTCATTCAAGTGTGGGTACCTAAGATTAACCAATAAGGACACATGGTTATGGGTACCATGTGTGAAATTGGAATTTTATGCAGGAGCATCAGGACAAAGCTTGGTACCTGGAGAGTGGATGCTCAGGACACATGACTTGGACCAAAAACCTGCTGAAGGAATACAGGAAAGAGGAAGGCCCCTTAGTCATATTTGGAGGAGGTAAGGCAGGTAAGACTAAAGGTTATGGAACCCTTGATACAGGTTTCTTAATCTTTAAAAATGTTGCCTATGTAAAGGGATCAGAACATAATCTTCTATCCATAAGTCAATTATGTGACAAAGATTATGATATTTCCTTTACAAAGGATACATATGAAGTAAGGAACAAAACAACTAAAGAGGTCAAGCTAGTAGGATGCAGAATAGAGAACATATATGCAGTAGACTTCAATATGTCTCAGTCTGCACAAATCACTTGTTGCTATACAAATGAATCTGAGGACACAAATTGCTTATGGCATAAGAGACTCGCACATCTCAACTTCAAACGATCTCTAAGCTTTCCTCAAACAACTTGGTAAGAGTATTACCTCAAAACAAGTTTCAGAAGGACAAGCTATGCAAATCCTACCAAGAAGGAAAGCAGATTAAGATAAGCTTCAAACCTGTGAATTCAACAGAATCCACTAGAGTTCTTGAACTTCCCCACATGGACTTATTTGGACCAGTGAAAGTGAAAAGAATAAATAGGAAGAAATACACACTAGTAGTTGTGGATGATTACTCAAGATATAATTGGGTAATGTTCATGCATAGGAAGAATGAGACATACAGTCTGCTGACTAGGTTCCTAAGACAAGTTCAGAATGAGAAGGGAGTTGATGTGATTGCCATTAGAAGTGATCATGGAACTGAATTTGACCAATCAGGCATGGACAAATACTGTGATGATAATGGCATAACACACAATTTTTTTGCACCTATAACACCACAACAGAATGATGTGGCTGAGAGAAAGAATAAAACACTAATAGAGGAAGATAGGACAATGTTCTCAGATGCACACTCGCCTAAGAGTTACTGGACAAAGGCAGTATTAGACTCTTTATAGGGCATCCATGTCTTCAAGAATTCTCTTGGGTTGATTCTGCAAAAAGCTTTTGATATGTTTCTAAAGCTAGCCTTAATCTTTTTCTTCGATCCTGGAAATTTTCACAAGATAATTTTGCAGCAAGATGTGTGTCTTTGCTTAGTATATGGTTAGTCCAATATGTACTTTGATGATTCGCTGTCCTTTACTCTTTTATTCTTTTTGTTCGAACTTATGGTGCCCTTGTAACTTCCTTAAATTTGTTTTTCTTATCACTAATTTCTATAGGCATGATGCCTGGTCAAACACATACATTCTCATCTAAGCATAACAGACCATATAGAAAAAAAGCATCAGATACATTAGACTTCAAACATGTATCACACACTTTACTTAGTTTAACTAAGTAATAAGCTAATATTTTAACAATTAAAATCAGATCAGATTTCTGATATACATATTCATATGAAATCTGCATAATAGCGATAGTTATGCTATCATATAGGACTAAACATATTCATTCACATAGCTACATGGAGAGCATAACTCAACAATAGCAAAAAAAATTATATCATTTTAGAACAAAAAAAGTACAACCAGTAAGATAATGAAAGTCAGATTAGCAGAGCAACAAAAGAAATGAGATACTATGAGCTAGTCCCCCTAGTTAACCTAACAGAAGGCCAGGTTTGTAATGCCCCAACAATTTCGTTTATAGTAATTAGCATACACAATATATAAGAGATGTTATATTATTGGATTCTTATATTATTTTATAAGATATCATTCAGTTGGATTATGTTCGCGGTGGATGCCTCAAATTCATACGCGTTTCCGCGTTTATCTCCGCGTCCTCCCTGCGTGGCCTTGCGTGTGGCTTCCGTGTGATGTTTGCGTGTCTCCTCCGTGTTTGATTTTGGGGTATAAGAAGAGGAGAGGCGGAGAAGATGAAGGTGAAGAGAAAGTAGAAGTGAGGCAAGGGAATGAGAGGAAAAGCAAAGTGATAAGGCAAGGAGGAAAAAAGGAAAAACACTATTCTTATATACACACAAAAATACATTGAGAGTTTAAGGGATTTGTTTTAAAGATTATTATCTCTATCCCTTATTGTGAGATTCTCAATATTTTGAGTGTA
>JAOVYX010016490.1:0-24529 GCA_035668315.1 Drosera spatulata
GCATGATGATCGCCCACTCCGGTCAAACAAGCGTGGTTATCACCAGATTTGGCGACAACATGAAAACAGGACCCACAGTATTACGGATGGAAGAAACGTGGCTGATTGATGACATTGCATTCAATGTTCCTGGTCTTTCAACGGACAGCTTCATTCCACCTAGAGAGCTGCAGAAAAGCATCCTCGACGATGGAGATAATCACCAGTATTCTCCCACGGATCAACTGGATCATTGATTCCTGTGAAGCGAACTCCATTTGGACTCAGATTATATACTACTAACAAAATTCATGAAGTACTAAGAAATATTCTAGTAGCTTATAGTTAACTTTGCTTTGAAATATAGCCATATAGGTAACCACCAAATCGAATGTTAATATGTATCTTGGTGTACCGTGTATGTGTCGAGATGATGCATATATAGTATGACGAATAAGTTCAAAACTAGAGAATGAAGTGTTGGCTTCAGACCTTTACACAAGAAACCATGTAGTAGTAGCATGATTCTCAAGGTGTGAGTCATTTTGGTTGTGGTAGTTCTACTGGTGTACATTTTGTGACCGTTCCTTGTTTCTGGTTAACGTGGCGGTTGCCTGCGTTATCATTTGGTTGCAAATGCACATGCACAGGGTGTGCAGGATAGTTGACGGCATAACTACGTCTGAGAAATCGTTACATCCAGTGGGATGCCTATCATTTCACAGGACCGGTATGCACATCTTGCAGATAAGTATCAGTGGTGTCAAGAACTAGCTGCTAAATTTATCCAAAGTCTTGAACGTGGAAGTTATGTTCTTTCAGTTTCGGATTTGTTTGGTCTCATTGTTTCCAACGTATCAGGTATCGGATGGACTTATGAAATCGCATTCATTGTCAGCTATGTTTCCAACTTGTTTTGTGTTCTTTGCGTTCATAAATTGGAGTGATCTGGTTTTTTTAGCTTCTGAAGCAATGAGCCACTGATTCTTTTCTATCTCCATTCAATCTCGGTAATATTGCAGTTCTCCATGAACTGCTCTCTTTCAAGCTCTCATGAATTCAATAAGCTTCTATAAGATGGGATATTATTGATCACGATGACAAATCACTAAGAACATTAAAGAAAAAAAAAAAAGATTGCTAAGTTTGACAGATAGCTTTACATTTGATGGATAAGAAGGATAGTCGCAAAGATGATACTCCTGCAACCATTTTCGGCCTATGAAATTGGACGATGAGGTTCTCCTCCTAACCTGACAGCGAGTTTTTGTTACCTTTTGAAGTGTCGCAATTTGACTTGTGAAGCATGAGTTGTGAAATTACTTGCACCTTCCTACATTGACTCTGCATGATACGTAGTTCTCAGATTAAGTCATGAACTTCTAGTGCTGCACTATCTGCCAACGCATCTGAGCTTTGTATGCCTTCTTTGACGACGATGAGTTTCCTTTCCGTACATCACTTGTTTCATACTCAGCCCATAGTAGAATCATAGTGATGCTCCTTTTTCCGATGTAATGTTTTGTCTCATTTCACCGTGACATGCCAGTAAACGGTGGACACCATGGACTCGATGGGCTCTGTCATGATCTGGATCAGAATTGACTGGGGTGGCGGTGTAGCTTGTAGTCCTGCTGCATGGAACAACATGAACTGGTGTGATTGTCACAGTAAACGCTTGGATACTCGAAACATCAGGTTAGCTTGTTTTTTTTTTTTTTTTTTTTGATGATGATGATGAAAACACTGCTTTAAGTCCTATGTTGCTTTATGTGCTCTTGTTATGGCAATGGCGACGAACGAGCTGATCATCATCACATAGACCTATCAGACACATGAATTATTTTTCTTTATATCCTACAAGTGTAAAGTATCCCCCACAGTGAACTGCACAAGGTCATCAAATCCCCTCACTGTAAACGCTTCGATCTACTTCTACTTTTGACTCTTTTAACCAAAAACATGCATCTCTACTCTTCACTTAGGTAGAGCATATCTCGCCTATTTCACAAGATTTCCTTTAATCAGTCTCAGCGTGATCACGGCATTACAATGCCTTCTTTTAGTTTTTGAAGTCATAGTCTTAGATACAAAACTATTAGTGTCGTTTTTGCTATGTCTGCAACTTTTAGTTAGCAACTCAAGGTAGGCATAGTAAACCAACCTGTATTGTTCCAACATGGGGTTGACTATTCTTGGACAGATGTTCATAAGTCGATATTTGGCTTATTTTGGCGGGCGTATGAAATGTAGCCATCAACTTGAACATGATTTGTCCATTTAGAGAACAAAGTTGATAGTGCACGTTTGCCCCATCAACTTGAACATGATTTGTCCATTTAGAGAACAAAGTTGATAATCCCCCATCCCCATCCCCATCGCCGCCCCCCTCTTTACGTGCAATTTCAGAACTCAACACAGTTGCAGTTTAAGCAAGTAAAGGCCGCTGGTGCCATATATTAACTAAATGACTTGTCGAGAATATGTTTCTGTCGTTAGTTTCTGGCATTGCCCAAGGACAAAAGAGAGTAGCATATATGTCGGAGCATGAATAAGCGAATAAGCTTTGCCGCTTATTTTCTTTTGTTTCTACTTATATATGGATCCAGCTCTGCTCTGTAAAGAGCTAATAAATGATCATGAAGTCCTTTTCCAATTGCAAGAAGTTCCTGTTTGTTCCCTTCTCAAACCCACTCAAAAAGTCCTTCCATACATGTGTATACTATAGCATAACTTTTGATTGTGTCTCACCCGCAAATACAAATAAAATTTTATATATTACTCCCTTCATCCCAATAAGTGCAACCGTTTGATATGGCACGCGTGTCGATGCAAAATTTGACATGCGTGCAACGACGATCAAACGTAATTTTTTGTAAATTTATCGTGAAATATCAATGGTTGTGTAAGTTACGTACTTTAACCTAACACATGTTGCGGGACGATCACACATGATTTGATATGTAAACGAGACTTGTGTTCATACGTATATAATAGTACAAAATACGTATATGTTGCAATCAAATTTGAACGGAGGGAGTATATAGCAGCATATGGAGTAGTACATTGCTTGATAAAGCACATGTGTCTAAGTTTTCTTAGTACGCCAATCAGTTAATCTCACATCAGTAACAAGACAACGTGTTACACCATATACAAATGGTTTGTTTTTCTTGTCCATATGAGATTCTGTGTTTTCGTTCGAGTGTACAACATAACGAGGCAACTTCCCAAAGAGCTATGAAGATTCTGATCGTTGTATAGGTCCAATCTTAAGTTACAAGACTCCTGAGACAGGTGAATTTTATAGGAATCCTATTCCTTTTGTGAAGCTTCATTTTGTTCTCTTTATGTACAAACTACTGTGGGCGATTCGGATAATCGAATTAAGCACACTTGGGTTATCAGGGGTGGCGGCTTGATCATCATATTGCATAGAATGCGTACCTAACATAATTACTTCGAGGAGCCTCTCTTCTTTCTTGGCACCTTCCAATATATATGCTACATTGTCTAATGCAATTTCTTTCATTATCGTACGCTTTCATGACCATGACAGAACAGGATTGAGTTTTGTTAGTTGTAAGAACTATAATATGACTTCGCAAACGAAGTGTCAAGGTTAGCCAGGTTAGGTGAGTCAAATCCCATGATGTACGTTTGACTCTGATTGTTGTTTGCTTGAAACAAAATTTTCAAGGTTAGACTATAACGAACATCCAAAAGGACAATAGTTTTGCGAAATGCTAAACAAACCTGTTAATGCAAGTAGATCACATTTGATTGGTCACATTTGACTTGTCATAGGAAATATTCTCAAATTGGAATGCCTAGGATATGGCATTTCCTAGGACTTTCTTGACCAAAATATGCATGCTTAGCTACCTATATAAACAACCTCAAACAAACTCTTGTTGGACCATGCAAAGCTATTTCATAATAAAAGCCAAAGTTCTTCCCTCTCTTATACCAGTCAATTCCAAGATCTTTACCCTATGGCTTGCTCGCGTTTCATCATGGTTGCACTATTGATTGCTGCTGCGCTGTTACATCATATCGAAGGGGCGAGGATGTTGAAAGAAGAAGAAGAAACTTATACGAGGGATAGTAACCTGATCTTGAGCATGCCTCCTTATAGAGGTCGACATCTAATCTCATCGTCTGAAGCCAATGGCGACCATAACGACAAACTCACCACACAAAGGCGCGCTATTGCTAGTCGCCTAGGCAGTGATCATCGCCTTCTTCAGTCTGTTCCAAGCCCTGGTGTAGGACATTAGCTAGCTGAAAGTTCTGTACTTAGACTTAAACGTTGAAATATCTTATATGTTCAAAGGTTCTTTGCTGTTTTTCATTTTTACTAGTTTGCATTCCGTGCATTGTTCGGGTGTTCGTGTGCTCTAGTTTGTTTCCCGTGTGCGGCACGCGTTTGTGTTCTCTTATAAATATGATGTTCATCGTGTTCTAATATAACATGTGTTCTTGAATGTGACAGCTTCTTCATGGAAATATTTGTGTCTTTTAGATATGGTCTTCTAATATCATGGATGTTTCTTTATATTCCAACACAATAAGTGAGTCACGGTTTTGGGTAATGATTTATGAGTAATGATTTTCCAGTGAGAAAATCGTAAAAACTGTACTACGATAAATTAGATAACAAAAACCGAAAATGTTTTTTCCACAAATGACAAAGTTATCAGATTCAATGAAATACATAAAGGAATATACATGCCATCACCGTCTAGATCAACGATGGCACAAAGAACATTGATAAACAGGATTTAAAAGTGCCATAAACAAAATGCTATCTGCAAAACAAATCAAAATCAAAGAGCAACAGAGTTATTTGAATGCCATATTGAAACCCAATGCTGAAGCTTAAAAAAAGCAGCATAGTACAGTTAAAAAGATAATTCAGGAATACTAATATTCACCACAAAGAAAAGAAGCATGAGAATCGTCCAAAATGCTCTCCCACTTTCAATTCACAGAGTTCAGGGGACATTTAGAATTTGAAATGGAAACTATTCAACTAAACGTAATTTCCAACAGTTCTATAGATTGGCCTTAAAATGAGAGAATCTATAGAACTAAAAATCATCTCTCATATGTGAACTCATTGCTAGGGAATTTATTGACCAGAAAATCAATATAAACATATACAAATGTGAGAATCATACCTTAGACGTGCTTTTAGGGTATTTATTAAACTAAAAAGTGTGGGAATGTATTGAACTAAAAATCAATATAAACATACATAAATGAGAGAATCATACCTCAGATGCATTGCTGAAGCAAAAGACGAGGAACTCATTGATATGGGAATCGAGAACTTAGAGCCTCTCCTCCTCCTTAGCATGCTATCTCATCACCTTATCAATCACCAAAAACCACCACCCTCTCATTGGCAATAAATTAGGTTGGCCCCTCGCTCCTAATTATATTCACCAAGATTTAGAATTCGATTCACATCTCTTTCTTAGTGAAAATGAAATTTTATGTCATGTCTTGAGGAATTAGATATGGAGTTGGATCAGGTGACTTAAGTTTGGCACTTGCATGCAGAAGAAATTATAATCTATGGTATGTCGCACTGAATGCAGAAGACACCCTAAATTTTGAGCACTTACTGAATTTGATACCTGCTCGTTGCCTACTTGCCAATCTTGCTCTGTCGAGAAGTGAAAAACATGCCCTATCTCAATCGAGTACAATGGCTTGTCCTTCCCAGGTGTGGCATGGAAAAGCATGATTCATAAAGAACTCCACATTCGTCCCCAGAGTCCGGGGTTTTGTACAAGGCCCCAGAGTTTATGTAGTCCCTGAAAATAGATTGGAGGATTTCATGGTCATTCCTCGGAGAAGTCCAGTTAGCTTAAAATGAAGAAATGGGGAAAGCGCCTAAATGTTGACCTCTCGCGGTTGATTGAGGTCATGCAGGTAACTTGAGACGCCAAAGGAGTGATGAGGTTCAAGTCTTCAAGCAAAAATCCTATTCAACTAAGGATCTGGTGGCGTATGAGATGTCTCCAACTGATCATAGCGTTGAAAGATTGTAAGCTTGATGTGTTACGTTCTGATATCGTAGACATTGAAAAACATATATTATGTGCCAAGTTAGTCTATTTCCTGGAGCTTTTTTATGGCACTTAATTACTACATCGGAATAAAACCAGAGTAGAACATCAGGTTACCTTGAATATAATGCTTGGCTGAGGGATCAAGAAGCGTCTTTCCCATATTGCCGAATGCTATAAATGTTAACTTTGATTATAAATGGAAGTGAATCAAGCTCAAGACTATGCATATTACACTGGTTTAAAATGAATGAATCAAAGTTAATGGTTTGTAGAATTTTAACATGTAAACTTGCCCAGTTCGCCAGAGATCCTTCTTTTTTGTTAGGTGTTCTGGCGATGATGATCTCTACCAGTAGAATCCCAAAACTGTGAACATTTTCTTCAACAGTTGAATCTAAGTGTAGACGAGGAGCAATTGATTGTTCTTCATCCGAGATCTCTTTTCCAACTGCTGCAATCACTGCCCAAAAACTGACGTCTGCAATCTGCTCGAGACCATGAGAAGTGTAAGGACTAATGCTCTGGGATTACGATGTTTATATATAGCATTATGCTTTTACCTTTGCAGCATAGTCATCGCTCATTAGGACAGTGTTCGACTGAAGACTTTGGAGGACAATGGGCGGATTCAATTCGTGATGCATGTATTCAAGACAATACGAAGTTCCTATCACGATCCTCATTCTGCTATACCAATCTAGATGTTCCATATCCTTCACTGAAAACGGGCGAGAAAGAGACCATGACACATAATCAGACCAATATTCTTTGATAACCATAAAAGATACAAATACTTTGCAAGATTATTACCATGTAAATGTTCATACAAGTTCCCATTTGGTGCATATTCAAACACCATCATCCTCACAAATGGTTCTTCTTCCTCACAATAGCCGAGCAGGTTTATAAAATTCTTGTGGTTTATTTTGGACAGGGCATCTATCTGAAACAAATTAAGGAAGCAATCAAAAAATGAAACCCTTTGGTTGAATATTGCTGCATAAAGCCTATGACTTTTCATGCATAACAAGGGATAGAGAAAACCTTCTTTTTGAATTCTTTTTCGGCTTGGTCAGACCAGTGATCTGATGACCTGATCGACGTTGACACAACTGCTATTTCAACACCACTAGATAATATCCCCTTGTACATTAAACATCCTGGATAGGTATCTATAATGTTGCTAAAATCTTCACAAGCAGTTTGTAGTTCCAAACTCTCCAACTTTGGCACCCCTGCAAAGTCAAGCATCCGAGTCATACTCAGCTTATTTTTTCTTTGGCATAATATATAAAGATTCTGGGGTTTTCTCTTTTGAAAGATGAGAAATACCTGTCACGAAAACTTTGCTTAATCTATGGAGGAGTGCAGCCTCCTTAGCGCGTTTTGTCTTGGTGACAGCGTAGCACGGAATAATGAAGAGGCTCAAAAGGACAAAGACACAGAAGAGTATACTTGAAATAAGAACAATGTATGTCTTTGTTATGGAGCCATCGGGTGAATGTTGATTGTGCAAGATCTTAGCAGGTTGCTGGTTTGGTAATTGTGAATCTGTATCCCTTGCTAACGCCGCCAAAGCTCCTGTCCTATTGACAATTAGTGCGGTCTGATTCAAGGGAATGACACAATCTGGAGGAGTAGCCGCGTGCAGATTGGTTTCTTCTCCTCGTAGACGTCGACCTGCAATATTTTCCGCCAAACCTACTCATCAAGACTATATTGTGAACCAGCACCGTAAAATTGAGTAGCATGATTCTAAAGCAAAATTTCCAACTTCTTCCCCGACCATGGAAGTTTTGGTGGGAGCTGTCTCCGTCAGCACTTGAAATGCTCTTCCTTGACGTATGCAGTTGCGGTATGAATTCTGATCAGCACAAAGATTTGCATGTTTTGTAAGCAGCTTTTATATGAAGGTAATGTTCACAATCTCAAAAGTGAAAAAAAAGCTCAAAAGAGAGTTTGCTACTAAAGAGTTCATTAGGAATGACTTTATTTAGGACTCTGCATAGTTCTGGTTTCATTCATGAAAATGACTGAATTGCCAAAAGACTGAACGTTAATGTAGCAATTTTGATTAGTTAGGGAAATTAGAAAATCCAGCTTTGTATATGCAGTCAGGTCTTGTTTCGACTATTAGCAAATCCTAGATTTTTTGGTGTTTTCTTAAATTGATTGAGTCGGTTGACTGTTTTACATTGTGTGTATATCTGAAAGATGGTCTTTGTGTGCTACATGATATGTCCGAGTTTGAAGCCTAGGAAAAGGTCAATGCTTATATCTTTAGGTTTTATGCCACACAAATAGAAGTGATTGTTGAATCTCATACCACTGACCACTCTTTTTGCTTATGCAGTCACTAGCAAATGCTAAGCATGACTTCAGGTTTTGGTCGCTGCGACATTCATGATGCAAATCAAGCTTTTCGGCTTCATGATGAGCAGTAAAAATAACGTTATTCCCTATCAACAACCTGGAATCAACATAAAGCAAATTTTAGCACATCCTGCGGACTACAATCAGTTTCAACACCGTATTTGAGAACCTAAATATATAGATGGAAACTCGAAACTCACAGGCATTTCAGAGATGGCATCCCACCTATCTCTGATGGAATTGTTCCTGTCAAGTTGTTGAATCTCAAGTCGAGTAACTCCAACAGTCTAAGCTCGCCAATCTCCTTCGGAATGGCGCCTAAGAGACGGTTGTTACTTAGCACACTTTCAACAAAGGAAAATACAAAGGACTGAGCTGAATCCAGGTACAGAATTTTGTGTCACACCACCACAATTGCTTTCTAGAGATAGTTTTACGGTATGATCTTCGTTTTCCATGATTAATTGAATTAGTATTACTTCAACTAGAAAGGCCTGTTAGAACGGACGCGAAACTTGAGTCAACAAGTGCATGGTTCTCATGGACAATACTATCTCATTTGAGTGAGAAACGAAGGTTACTAGGAACATGAGTTTTGTAGATTAATGAGCATTGTGTAATACATAGCATAAGGTTAATGAAGAGTTTAGTTTGAATGCTTACAGGGATCTAACATATCTGAGTTTTCTGAGCCCAGGTGCCTTGCAATGAAAAGCCGCTAAGATTCCTGCAGACAAAGAATACGTTAGTTACATCGTTTGCCCAAAAAGTAAGTAGAGATGATAAAGCTAAATGTTCCTAATCCTTCAATCCCAAGAATTAATTTGCTTTTTTATCTTAATGCATCATGTGAAAGATTTCGTTTTGCATTATAAGGTGTTGAGCAGTTGTAAGAATCAGGAAGAGCGAGCCAGACTTACAAATTCTGCACTTTGCCATCCATGCACTGAACCCCTGACCAAAGACATGGCTCCGTGTGGTTCGAGTTCCAGTTTAGAAATGCTCCATGCAGGTCGTCACTTATCCTTTCACAAAACTCCATCAATGCCAATCCTTTAGTAATAGCGAAAAAAATGAAATGAAATGGTTCACTCCTCGTCAGCTTACGAAGAGAAGTTGTGGATGATAAAACGCAGGTTAATACAAACAAGTGAAGAACATGCATCTATATACCTTCCACGTTAAGAGCAGCCAACACCACGAAACATAGAAGCTGGATTTCATATGAACACTTCCACCTCTCGACCATCTTCTAGCTCATCTTATCTTGATCATTATTAGCAAATAACATACAATGGTCGTATAGGAAGCCAACATTTCATTGATATGAACCACCGGTTTGTACAACTCTACGCTTACCCTTGAATTGAAAAGAGCGCCAACAGGTATGATGAACTTGCATCATCTTCATGTGTTTGCCATTGATAACGCATGATCTCAGAGTTTTCTTCGTACCACATAGGCAAATAATCGAAAAGCATCAATTAGCAAGTAACAACATGAGATCGAGTTCATAAAATGTGAGAACCGGATCATGGTACCGGATCACAACGATCAAACTTTATGGTTTTACGATTGAAGCTTAAATCCAAATAGAGGCCACAAAGAGGCGATTGATAGAAAAGGATTGGAAGAAAACTACAATCAAGAGCAGAGAAAAACACCAATGGTGTAAACCTTTTGCAAAATGTGATAAAAACATCAAAAAAGGAAAAGAAAAAAAAGACAATGATCCAAGAACATTTGGTTCACCACTATTTTGGGTTTCTTTTTCTCTCAGTCATTCATTTGAACATTGCGTTCCATTTTGTGTTCTGGGAAAATTTCTGGTATATGTGGATTTCACCCCCGAATAACAAGGTCTGGTGCATATTGAACCCCACTGCCTATGACCCATGTAATCTACGATGATAAATATGCATGCTGATATGGCGCATTCATATTTTTCAACATGCTTGTTAATGAAATTTGGATCCCTTACTATCATTATCCCTACACGATAAATATGCGTAAGGTGATATTAAGCATTCATAAACGTATCCTTTCAAAAAAAGAAAAAAAAAGAAAAAAAAAAAAGAAGCATTCATAAACGTATAAATGCACTTCTTATAAAAGTTGCATGTGCTTTCAAGTTCCAAGAATGCAACAATTTAATTGTCTGGATATGAACTTTGATATAGGTCGCGGAAGGATCCAAAAATATGTTCCACTTAATTCTTGTGTAATTGTAATTATACTTTATTTTAACAAAATAGAATGACACTTTCCCAATTGAAGAGTGTTGACATAATGATGTTGTGACATACCTCTCCCCTTCCCCGGCAACGGTGGCGCTGAATCTCCGGTGATCCATCGCCTCTCTTCTCTGACTATTTGTCTCCCCGTCACTCCTTGACTCGCTCCATCTCCACTCGTTTTAAAACAAAGACTACGAACCCCAAAAACCCTAACCCTAATCGAAGAAGATGCAGACACTCAGCGACGACATTTCTTTCTTCATGGACGAATCCGATTAGTTTCATGGCGGTATCCTTTCTGCATTGATGGAAGCAATGCTGTCCATTTTGGGATACGGTTGTCTGTTGTCTGTTGTCTGTGTTAGGTTTATATTGAGACGTTCTATCACAATTTTGAACTTTAATTCAGTAGTTTTGTTGATATAGATTAAATTGGTGTGAAAAAGTTCATGAGGTTAAATCTTGTCATAAAAGTATTACCCCCATCAAAAGAAATTATAATATTTTTTATATTGAAATATCTCAAATAAATTATAATGTCTTCTTTTCAAAGTCGTTTTTTGGTTGTCTTTTATTATTGGGATTGAGGGAAGAATGGTACGAAATAATTCTTCCCAAAATCTATGCGTGAAGATGAATGAAGATAGAAGAGCACGATGACACATGATATTTTTATGTGAAAAACCCCTTGAATGTGAAAAGAAAAAACCACGGGGCCTAATCCAACCACATATCTCCATTATAAGAATAATGGGGTTACAAAGAGCACTTCGCCGTTATGACGGAATCACAACAAATACAACACTTTTCGATTGATCAATCGAAGACAGACTACTTCTGTTTGGTAGGATGATGATTTCTACCCTCTAGAACATCTTCTTATAAAAGATTATAAGGATGAGAACTTGTATATGTGATGAATGTGGATGAGATGCCTAGAGGGTATGCCAATGCTCCCTATTTATAGGTGAATAAGATATCTTTTCATCGATCTTCACATTCATGGTATAGTTGCGTTCATCTTCCCTTGACATGTCTTCTTTAGGAAGGATTCATTCACCATATAGATTCGCACACCGCGTCGATTCATGTATCACACAAATTCATGTATCGATAGATTAATGTATTGGATGGATTCATGCATCATCCAACTTTCTCATAATGAGGGATACCAACAACGTCCCCCTCCTGAGTCATGAGGAAGGTTCGACTGATTATGTAATGTCACAACATTTAAAATGCTTGTTCTTGGAGACTGGCTTTATCATCATATTGGATGCATTGCGTAAGGAAACGAAAAATTCCATAAAATTTAATTTCACAATAATTAACGTGGAATAGTAAATTATCATACGTTATAATTTATTTTGTGGGGTTAAAAGACTTATTTGACGATATAATATGAAAACATTATAAAATGTGGATGAAATGTAACCATGATATGCAAATACGGGGAAACACGATTTTAATATGAAAATATCGTATTTATACGAAAATAACCTAAACCTAATTTTGACACTTATTTGTTTTTGATGTCAATTTCTACTCCACCTAAATTAAATTAATTATCCATTATTTATCCACTAATTATCCACTTAAACTATTTTCATTAGTTTAGTTTCCTATAAATGCAAATTCTCTTCTTCTTGAAAATTTCTTAAAAAAACAAAACAAAACACTCCTTATCATATAAGATTAAAGTTAAACAAGAAAAGAGAAGAAGGAGAAGTTTGAGGAGAAGTTAGGTGGTAAGACGAGTACGACGAGGATCCTTCATCTTTATTAAGAAAAGATAAGCATCTTAATTAGAAATTTTGTGAAAAATTATACACTCTTGAATAAATTTTGATATTAATAAATATTGAATTATCACATGTCTAGCTTCTAATGAAGTCAATAAATCATGATTCGGAGTTGTGAACCTTAAGATAAAAATCAAAACGTACGGATATATCAACCTATAAAAAACTGGTTATAGGGATGGTTTTGTGGCTCGATACGAAACTATATAATTGGCTTTATAAGTCAAACCTTATATCAGTGAAAGGTATAAAAATTTAATTTTCAGAACAGTTTAGAAATAATTATTTGGAGTTGCATGTAGAGAGTTATGAGTTAATTAATGAAGTAAGGTCAAATTATCTAAACTATCAGAAAATGTAAATTTGAACTAATTAATTGCTATTATTGATAAGGTTTTATAATAGAAACTCTAATTCAATGGAAACATTAGGAAGTCTAGTTTATGTACAATTTTATGAAATAATTGTTGGAGTTGTATGCAAGAAATTATAGATTTAAATACGTCCAAAGATCATTTTGTATAGAATCTGGAACATCCGTTCCAAAGGCCGGAAAGCTCATTCCAGAGGTCGGGATGCTCGTTTTAGAGGTCGGGACGTCCGTTCCAAAGGTCGGGATGGCGTCTTAAAACCTTCTGGATCAGGACTTATCGTTTTGATCCCAAAACAACTATAAATATTCATAAATATCTGTAATGATATTCAATATATAAAATCATCATCATAGTCAATCAAAATAAGTATCAAAGGGTTGTTTAAAGCTCAGTATCACCTCATAATATTAATATGATGGTTTTTTACGAAATATAAATAAATTTGTTCAACTCTGCAACGCAAATAAGCATTCACAAGGAAATATATTAATATGTGAATCCTATCATGTTATAGGACCTGGAGACGCTCTTTGTTGACACATAAAGGAAAAGTCAAGCGTGTGTGAAAAAGTCGAGCAGTGTTAAGAAGATAACATTTAGATTTATTGTGTGTGACGATGCGTATTATTATACCGTGAGTATAATAATATGCATTGGAATATTTGAACGTAGTCACTAAATGTGACTGACGTAAAATATTGATTGCAACTGTTGTGTGCCGTGATAAGATGATATGTGTATTTGTGTTATGTCTTGATTACTGGTATAAAGAGGATGAGTGAATAAAAGGAGTGTAAATCCATAATTGGTGAGATAACTCCATGGTATAAAACACAAAGAGCGTTGTATTATATAATGATTTAATGGTGACATTCTTTTATCGACCCTGTGAGGTCGTTTTGACATGAGGGAAACTCACAGCAGGAGACCCTGGACTTCGGTCTGACTGATCCCTTTTCACAGATATCCCTTTAGTTAAAGCTGAATAAAGCTTGATAAGTTGAAATTGAATAAGTCTCGCTGAGAGTACAATTATAACACTAAACCACATGAGCTCAATAACGTATCGGCCACCTTATCAGGGGTTACACGAGAGAAGAAGGTAAGAAAAAAAGAAGAAAAAATGACCACTTAGGTCCTTTGTTAATTTCAGCACTCTGAAACTATCATGTCAATCCGACATTCACAATTATCATCTAAAAAACAAAGTGAAGACAGACAATAGATACTTCACATTTACTATTTTTTTGTGTTTTTCTCTTCTCTGTATTTTCAGGAGTCAGAGACGACGGGGAGACGTAATATAGGTTATGGTGTTAATATGCATCTATTGTATTGTAATAATGGATTAAGTAAAATATGTCATAAATGAGGAGTTTCCACTATATTAGATAACATTATTGGTTTATTTCTAAGTGGATTTTATTTATTTTTGTATCTAAATCGATAAAGTAATTTTTGCTAATGTGTGGTGTTGGGATTCAGCGGCAGTGACATCATTTGTGTTATTCTGTATTAACTTGTTATGGAAAATCGGACGTTACACATTGTCATCGGTATGGATCTTCTCCAAGTTCAATAGCTGCTTTTCCAACACATCTCGGATTCAGCGATAACGAACATCGATGTGCTTGGAATTCGAGTGGAAGCTCGAGCTTTTGCTCAGATGAATGGCGCTCTGACTGTCACACCATAAATTATAGTGTTTTTGAGAAATGTCAAGTTCCTTAAGGAACCTCTTCAACCAAAGCATCTCCTTGTAATGTTCTGTTACAGCGATGCACTCTGTTTCAGTTGTAGACAACGCTACGTACTTTTGAAGTTTTGATTGCCAAGAGATAGCTCCCCTAGTAAATGCGAACAGATACCCTGATGTCGACTTCCTCGAGTCTATCTCACCTACCTTATCTGTATCAGTGTAGCCTTGCATCACTAGTTCTCCTTCTCCAAAGCATAGACAATAGTTTGATGTGCCACGAAGGTATCTTAGTATCCATTTCATAGTATCCCAATGATCTTTCCCTGGATTTGAGAGAAAGCGACTCACTACGCCAACCGCATATGGAATATCTGGTCATGTACATACCATTGCATACATGAGACTCCCAACTGTAGATGAGTATGGAGCCTTCTTCATCTCTTCCTTCTCCTTGTCGGCAAAGGGTTTTGACTTGAACTAAGATTGAAGTGGTTAGCGAATGGGGTGGTAACAAGCTTGGATTTGTTCATACTGAACAGCTCGAGAACCTTCTCTACATAACATTCTTGTGACAGCCATAGCTTTCTTGCTTTTCTGTCACGAGATATCTTCATTCCCAGAATTTGCTTTGTTAAACCTAAATCCTTTATATCAAAGGATTTGCTCAATTCTTCCTTTAACTTATCGATCTTGCTAGTATCTTGTCTAACAACTAACATATCATTGACATAAGAAGCAAAATAATAAAATCATCTTGCGAATATTTTTTTTACAAAGGCACAATGATAATAAGAGAGTCTTTTGTACCCGTGATTGACCATGAAAGAGTCAAACTTTTTATACCATTGTTGACGAGCTTGCTTGAGGCCGTACAAGCTCTTCCTCAGACGACAGACTTGATTTTCTTTGCCTTTGATCTTGAATCCCTCGGGCTGCTCCATGTAGATCTCTTCTTGTACTCACCATGTAAAAAGACGGTCTTGACATCAAGCTGCTCGATCTCGAGATCCATCCTTGCAGGTAAAGCTAGAATAATCTGTATTGATGTCATCTTCACAACAGGTGAGAATATATCTTCAAAATCGACCCCTTTTTTTTTTGTTGAAAACCCTTCACAACCAGACGTGCTTTATATCTTGGCTGTGAACTCTCTCCTTTATGCTTTACCTTGAAAACCCATTTGTTTTTCAGTACCTTCTTTCCCTTAGGGAGATTCACCAAATCATAAGTATGATTCTTGTGCAAGGATTCAATCTCCTCTTGCATAGCTTTCTTCCACTCTTTCTCATACTTCGAGTCACATGCTTCATAATAAGACTTAGGTTCTCCTGCATCTGTGAGCAAAACATAATCTTTGAACCACACAGGTTGACGAACCTCCCTATTGGACTTGCACAATAACTGTTATTGCTGCGGTGGCTATGGTGATCACGGTGGTTGCGGTGATTGTTGTGGTTGTGGTGGCTGTAGTGGCTCTTCTTGAGGTTCCATCCCTTGTTCTTCATTATCACGATGAATATCATCTGCTATGTCTCTGGTAGGACTGGATCCAGTTTGATGATACCTTCTGAAGAAGGTAGTTATTGTTGACTCTTCTTGATGTCTTAGATAGTTTAATCTTCAAAGAAGAGCACATCTCAGCTTGATAACAATTTTCTACTTTCAAGATCCCACAATCTGTAACCAAACTCTTCATGTGAATAACCCATGAAAATGCACTACTTTGTCTTGGCATTCAGTTTTGATCGTTCTTCCTTCGATATGTGGACAAACGCTCGAAATCCAAATACCCTGAGATGGTTATAAGAGTTGTTCCTTCTAGTCCAAACTTTCTCTAGGATACCACCATCCAAAGAAGCTGCAGGAGATAAATTAATGAGATCTACAGCCGTTCGTACAGCCTCTCCCCAAATGACTTCGGTAATTTGGAGTGAGAAAGCATGCATCTCACTTTCTCCATGATTGTTTTGTTCATCGCTCCAAGATGCCTTTTGCTCTGGAGTCTTGGGAATCATTTTCTTATGCCTAATCCTATGCTTTTTCCAGTATTTGTCGAAGGGACCAATGTATTCGCCACCATTGTCCGTTCTAATGCACTTGAGTGGTCCTCCAGTCTCTCGTTCAACCTTGACATAGAACTCCTTGAACCTGTCCAAAGCTTTTCATTTGCTTCTCAAGAAATAGACCCACACTTTTCTGGAATAGTCATTTATGAAGATCACATAATAAAGAGCCCCCCCTTGAGATCGATATTTCATGGGACGATCTGTGTCAGAATGAATCAAGTCAAGAATGTTGTTTCTTTGGGATGGGTACCTTCCAAAGGACGATCTGTGTTGCTTGCCAGCCAAACAATCTTCGCATCTATCAAGATGAGTTTCTTTCAGGTGAGGGAAAACATCGGCCTTGGCGAGAACATGCATACCCTTCTCACTCATATGGCCCAGTCTTCGATGCCATAACTTCATACTTAGTTCTCTTTCGTTGTATTTGTCTCTGACTTGATCAGCTTGGTTTGCATCTTGTACAGAGTACAACACCGCTTTCCTGTCGTCAATATAAGGGATCCTTTAGTAAGCTTCCATCAACCTCCACCAAAGATGTTCATGTATCCTTCCTCATCGTGCTTCCCAGCAGAAAGGAGATTTAAGCGTAGATCTGGCACGTGTCTGACATCCTTGAGCACCAATATGCAACCAGTATTGGTCTCCATCTGAACATCATCGATACCAATGATTGCTAATGAATCATGGTTTCCCATCCTTACAACGCCAAAGTCTCTTTGCTTGTAGGATGAAAAGGACTCTCGTCTTGGAGTAGCATGATACGAAGCTCATGTATCGATCATCCAATCTGTTCTTGACATGCAACACATACACATGATTCAATAGCATTAAATACTACTGCTATCTCCCCCTCGAGCGTAGTAGTGGTATCACCCAATTTCTCCTTGTCCGATTGTTGTGCCCCTGAGCTCTTTGATGTCTCATGTTGGTCTCATTTCATCTTGCTACACTCGATTTTGGAGTGTCCATTCTTACCACAATAAAAGCATTGCTTATCTTTTCTTGTGCTGGACTTGGATCTTCCTCGTAACTTGCCACGATCATTTAAGCTTTTAGATTGATTTCTCCCCCGGTTCTCAGAGACCATCGACTTCCTTCTTGTTTCTTCATTCAGCAAGCTTCCTGTAACTTGACTCAAAGAGAGAATCCCATCTGGCATCGAATATTGAGAGAAACAAGGGTTTCCCAACTTTTTGGTAAGGAACTAAGCAACAACAAGGATTATAGCTCATCATCTAGCACCATCTTCATGGAGGAAAGTTGATTGATAATACTTTGCATCTCATTCAAGTGCTCAACAATAAAAGATCCTTCCTTATACTTGAGATTGACGAATTAAAAGAGCTTTATTACCAGTAGTCTTCCTCTCATAAAGGGTTTCCAACTTCTCCCAAAGTGCATGGGCTGATGTCTCTGTCGAAACATGGGGAAAGACACTATCATCCAACCATTATCGAATAAATCCCACCCTTTTTGGGTTAAGCTTGTTTCAGTCATCCTCATTCATATCCTCAAGCTTACTTTCATCACCCGAAAGCGGAGCATACAAATCCTTACAATACAACAGATCTTCTATTCTTGGGTTCCACAACATCCAATTGTTCCCATTGAGGGTGATCATCCTACTCGTCTCCATTGTTCACGCACGAAACCTGCCGCTCTGATACCACTTTGTTGGGATTTAAGGGAAGGATGATGCGGAATACTTCTTTCCAAAGTCTATGCGTAAAGATGAAAGAAGATAAAAGACCACAATGACACACGATATTTTTACATGGAAAACCCCTTTTATGTGAAAAGAAAAAACCACGGGGCCTAACCCAACCAAGTATCTCCATTATAAGAATAATGGGATTACAAAGAGCACTTCCCCTCTATGACGAAATCACAACAAGTACAACACTTTTCGATTGATCAATCGAAGATAGACTACTTCTTTTTGATAGGATGATGATTTCTATCCTCTTGAACATCTTCTTACAAAAAGATTGTAAAGATGAGAACCTGTGTTTGTGATGTATGTGAATGAGATGCCTATAGGGTACGCCAATGCCCCCTATTTATAGGGGAATAAAATGTCTTTTCACCGATCTTCACATTCATGGTATGGTTGCGTTCATCTTCCCTTGACATGTCTTCTTTAGAAAGGATTTATTCACCATGTTGATTCGTACACCGCGTCGATTCTTGTATCACACGAATTCATGCATCAATAGATTAATGAATTGGATGGATTCATGCATCATCCAACTTCCTCATAATTAAGGATACCAACATTTGCAACGTCAACGCTTAGCCAACAATAATATTGGGGAATGTTTGTTTTGACGATAGGATAAAGTAAGATTATTAGTCAGGAGACTAATAGTTTTGAGACTTAGTCTAGTGTATTTGGATTTAATGTTTAGTGTTAGGGATCGATTCACTCAATGATTAAACATTAAACGAGAAGAGACACAAGATTTACGTGAAAAAACCCTCAAGAAGAAGAAAAACTCACGGCCATCGACGAAATTCACTATGAAAAGATGTGCAAGGAGTTCTAATTTACATGGGGTATATTATGGTTTTTGATTATAGTGATGGGTTTGATGTGAGGATGAAAGATAATGAGGGAGAAGATAATGGAATGTAATGGGATATTGTGATTATTTTAATATAAAATTATTTCTAAACAAGAAAATAAAGTAAGTATTATAAGAATTATGGGACAGAGAAAGTATATAATAAGTAGGTCACTTTTCCTAATCCTAACTACACCATTAAACGATGACTTCTCTATATCAGCCGACAAGAAAATTAGGAAAGTGGAACCTGTTAATCTCGTCGTTCATGACTCGAGGTACTCATAACATTATTTTCAATCTGTTATTGCTATTCTATATCTATCTATGACATTCCTGTGATTAGATCTACCTACAAATATTATAGAAATATTACTCCCTCCGTCCCATATTATAAACAATCAGTTGATTTGGTACGCGGATTTATGTGTGTATATAATTTATATGGATTTTAATGGGAAAAAATATTTTTTTAATGAGAGGGGGATTTACTGTATCAATTATGAGTGAAGATAGTGAAGTACATGATTATTATTTTGTAACTCCTACTTTTTAGTGAAAAGATTGATAAATATGATATATTATTTATATTTTGAGACGATTTGAACAGATAAATTTTGCTGTATTATGAGATAGAAAGAGTGCAAGCATTCTTTCTGACACTCTCGGATATTCACTTTGAGATCGCTTAAATTAGATTTGCGTTAGCAAATCAAGTAGGCCTAAATCCGAAGGTGGTTATCACAAGACACCTATAGAAGAAAAAATAATCTTTGGGAAAATACATAAGAAAATGCATTTATCATTTTTCTAATGTAAGTGTATGAAAAACCCTAAAAGGCTAAATACAAGCTAAGAAACACACGGTTACAAAATTGTCTTTTTCCCACAGTTTTGTAACTCCTCGTAATAGTCCCTCCCGCGAAAATCAAGTATCAAGTCAACCCATTTACTCACTGTACAAATTCAAATGAAAATAAATAAATAAATAAAGAGATATTTGCATAGTACAAATTCAAATCATAATTATTTTCATATTATAATCTTAAAAATTTATAATTTCATATTTCAACCTTAATTCATCATCTTATGGGCTAAATTATTATCTCAAAACAATACTACTCCCAGCAAATTACTCAAAACTACACTTTTCAAAAATAATCTAAAAAATATACACACGGAAAAATCATTTCAAAAAACTATAATTTCAATCCAACAGTCCCTAATAAGTACTACCCCTTCTTTTCTCCTCCTTTTATCTCTAGATTCCATCTCACCCATACACACTGTTACCCTACTAAGCCTCCCCCCTCACCTCCCCAAATATATCTCCACCATCACCCATTGTTACCCGCTACCTCCGCAACTCTGACTCCAACATCTGATTTGCCTGCGTCGATGTCGTGGCGTAGTTCTCATCTCGAATTGTTGGATCGTTGCGATAATAGTGTTGCTGTCGTTGACGAAGGCTTTGGTGATGGAGGATGCGACGACGCAGAGGAATGTAACGACCACCATTACGAGCCATCGGAATCACTCCGTCGCCATCCTTGTTGTCAAGGAGCTTGCAACCATGGTTGGCGTCGAATTGAGCGATAAAACAAACGAAGCTAGTTGCTAAATGTAGAAACGAGAGAGCAAAGTTCGACGGGATTGAATAAAGCAATGTCCAATTCCAGCCGCTCTATTTTTGCTTCAGGCGCTCTATGTTTTTGTACAAGCGTTCTGTTTTCCTTCAGACACTCTGTGTTCTTATACAAACGCTCTGTTTTCCTTAAGACGCTCTGTATTTTTGTTTAGGCATTCTGTTTCTAAAACAGAGCGTCTTATATGAAAAATAGAACGGCAGAAAAATCATGACCCAAACAGAGCGTCAGATAAAAAAACAGAGCATCAGTTAAGTATTTGTATTGTTTTGGGTTGTTGTTGTTGTGTTGAGTACAAAAAGGACCATCTTCTAACGACAAAAATTCCTACGAGGATTCCGACGATGTCGCTGGATTCGATAAGAGTCCGGCGATGGTGTAGATGATGGATATGAGATTGAGAAAGTGTATGGCTTTATATTTTAAATGTATGTATTTTGAATTATTATCCCTTGTTTAGTTTTTTGGATTTATTTTCAATTTTTTATAGTTTTGGGTAAATCACCCTATTACTCCTTCTATCCTATAATACTTGTACTGTTTGACCTGACACAGAAATTTATATGTATATTGAATTTTTATGAAATTTGATGATGAAATAATATTTTTTTAATGATAACAGGATTTGCTGTATTCGTTGAGAGATGAGATGAGATAATAGAGCGTTCTGTATTAGATAATAATTGTTTTAGTATTTTTTATATGAAATTTTTATCAAAATTATAAAAAATTATAAATAAATTGGGATAACGTAATAAAAACAAGTATTGCATCTATATTGAGACGGAGAGAATATAACCTAAAACATAAGGATTTCAAGCCCATCCATAATATGAAAATATTTACGATTTGAGGATTAACATGAAATTGTTCAAGATTCGAAATAATAATTTTTTCGTAACATGATCATATGAGGATGTAAAATGAAAAAAATATATATTTAAGAAAGTAATATGAAATTTTATAATCCCTTTGTTTCAAAAAGAATAAAATATATTATAATTTTTTAATTTATCCGTCCCATAAATATTACAACTTTATCCAAATAGAAAACCTTTTTAAACAAAAGTATCAAATTATCTTTTACTTTATTTTATATTAAGGAAAAAAAATACATTTTATCCATTTGAATCATACCGCGTTTGTAATTAACTACCTAAAGCTTGAAAATAGGCACTTCATCCTCTTAACTTTCTCTGTTGTTTGTTGGCGCTAATAAACCAAATGGAAAACGCAGAAAGTCATAAATGCCCTCACTTATCCATCAAAATTTCACACTACACAACCACTCCCTCTCTCGCTGATTCATCTAGTCTCATCAAGATCTATCTCATGTCTAAAATCGAATCATCTCATCAATTCAATTGAGCAATAAATAAAAATTTTAAAGCAGAAGATGTAGTGATTTGCTCGTGTTATTTTGTCCAATACCAACACAGAACTGGTATCACTGTATGCCTTTTACTCATTTCTAGGGCGGATTTAGAGTAGAGCAAACCTGGATCTGGATAGATTGGGATAACAGGTAAAGATCGGAGATGACTTGGGTTAATATGTCCATGCTTCTGTCTACGAGTTTGACTGTAATCCCCGTGCACATGGACACATGGTTGGGGAAGATATCGATTCATACTCATAAAATTGTATCGAGGACTAATGCGGAAATGAATAAGAAAAAGGATAAAATTGATAGGATGATAGTTTCAGCTCTTCGAGGCTGAGGAAGGACGGCTCTTCCAGGTCGACGACGTAACTCTTCCAGGCTACGAGTAGGGTCTTCCAAACCTACATTGTTGAGTTCTTCCAGATCCTATAGTTGTTTAACTAACAAGATCATTAATTCTCCAAAAAGCATTGTTACTAACCTAACAATCAAGTCTACTTATACAAATGATAGTACATGTACTTAGTCAAACTAAAGAGGTTACATGAACCTCGTAAAGTGCTAATACATTAACATTAACATTATTAAGTTGTAGTACAAACTCTAAAGCATAATGAATAGAATCTTAATTCATGAACTTGGATATGAAATTCTCCCTGCATCATTCGTCCCATCTTGAAAAGAACTCGTCCTCGAATTCGAACATCTTCTCAAATGTCTGTATAAGCGAACAAGGTTCTGAACAAACGGATGTGAATCATCACCGAAGGTTGAAGGAGGAAGATCGTTGTTGAGGTTTACAAAGAAGGGAACTCGTTTCTTCCAGATCGATATCACAACTCTTCCAGGATGTGATACACGTTTTTTTGTACCTACCAACGGGTCCTCATCGACACCAGGTTCGGCTCTGATACCAAATGATGCGGAAATGAATAAGAAAAGGGATAAAATTGATAGGATGATAGTTTCAGCTCTTCGAGGCTGAGGAAGGTTGGCTCTTCCAGGTCGACGACGCAACTCTTTCAGGCTGCGAGTAAGGTCTTCCAAACCTACATTGTTGAGTTCTTCCAGACCCTATTGTTGGTTAACCAACAAGATTATTAATTCTCCAAAAAACAACCTAACCATCAAGTCTACTTATACAAATGATAGTACATGTACCTAGCCAAACTAAAGAGGTTACATGAACCTCGTAAAGTGCTAATATATGAACATTATTAAGTAGTAGTACAAACTCTAAAGCATAATGAATAGAATCCTAGTTCATGAACTTGGATATGAAATTCTCCCTGCATCAAGGACACTTCTGGACATCAAACTAAGGGATGGATTGAGATCATTAAACTGAAAGGACACTCGAGGCTGGATTATTCTCGTTGGGACAGAGTTGATGATTCAAGTGAATAAGAAGAAGTTGATGATGATGACACTGATGCAATGACGAAGATAATGGAGATGATGGCACTAAACCCAGTTACGGATTTCGTGAAAATTAGGGCTGAATGATTGGGGAAGATACTCAATGGGTGCGTTTGTTTGGGCTAAACGGGGAGGATAGAGCTAATAGTCCAATTTAATTTTTTATCCCATGTTTGTTTGAGTTTCTTGAATTTTTTGAAGGAAGGACTATTAATCCCACCGACTAATTTGGTCCCTCATATGGGAATTAATCAAGAGGAGGGTACCACTAAATAGTCCCAAACAAAAAAATATAAGACAAAAATTATTTCGGATAAACAATCCAATGATAAATAATTTTGGGATGCACTATAAAAAAATAGGGTCACGGACGACTAACGAAAATTGTTAGTCGTCTTTTTTACGATTAAAATTTGCATTTTAGTCGTCAATATCAATTATTTCATTTAAAAAAAATTGATGGAAAATGACGACTATTATGAAAGTTAGTAGTCAAATTAACGATAATTTTTGAAGTTAGTCGTAAAATTGACGATTATTGTTGTATTTAATCGTCAAATTGACGATTATTTTTTGAGTTAGTCGCAAATTTAACAATTAGTTATATTTAATCGTCAAATTCACGATTATATTTTTAATTAATCATTAATTTGACAGACTATTTTTTTTAGTTATTCGTTAATTTGGTTTTTGCTATTGCTATATTTAGTTCCATCAATCCCCGACGCAAACAACCTCCCAACAGTGTCTCGCCCTTCGCCCCCGTCCCGCACCACACCATCGACGTAACCCTCGCATCCGAGTCCCCTTGAATCACCTATCGTCAATCCCAATCACAACACAATCAATCACAATCCAAACCCTAAAACCCTAAACATTACATTACACCAAACCATCCAATTC
>JAOVYX010016491.1:0-24528 GCA_035668315.1 Drosera spatulata
CCCATGTCGGCGATGTTCTTCACCTGAATCATCACCGCCATGTCCACCTCCGGATACTTCGCCTCGTACATCCTGCATTCCAGATTCGGACCACCGCTCGCCATTGCACCCGATCGATGAATCCAACACGATCAGATCAGATCAGATCGCCGATTTCTCTTCTAGGGTTTCTGCACCGCCGCTGCGCTGGAAGTGAAAACTGTGAATTCTGATATAAAGGGCCACTAAACGACGTCGTCCATTAACCATATTTCGAATGTAGCTTGATTTCATGATTTGTACAACTCTTACTGACAATTTCTTTCTTTCTTTCTTTTTTTTTTTTTTTTTTCAAAAGATACATAGAAATAAAGGAGATTTATAGATTGATTTTTTTTATTTACGGATAGGTTTAGATCAAATTGGAGGAGACGAAAGCAGAAAGAACTAACATCCAAATCTATCCATAAAAAAAAAGAAAAACAAACTTATTTATAATTTACTATTGAAATAACACGTGTAGTCTATTTATAATGGTTGTCACCAAGTCATGTTCTTCATAATCTATTACGGTTTGTTAAAAATAAACAAAATTATAATTACGATCGAATAAGAATCACAAGAAAAAGAATCAACATGTTATAATCGATCAATTATAATCTAACATGTTATATTATGGTTGAACAATGAACTTGTCGTATCACTTTTGGGACTAGAATCAGGAGAGAGATTTAAATGGAAGCCTAATCAAATAATCAAATTTGGTTTGATTTGATGAACTAAATCTCGTTAACAATGAGAGTGATCGAAGAAGAAACTCAAAAGGGATTGTAAGAAAAGGATGAGAAACGGTTGTAAGAAAAGTATTTCATCTCATAATCATTCCAATTAATTCAAAATGATTATGGCACAAAATTTATTAACCAAGGCACAAAATTCATATTTCCATTTAATTCTAAGTTTAAATACCTTCGTAGCATTCCATGAAAAACTTTTAAATCTTTTTTTCATTTTTTTTGAAGTATCCATCATGGGTCAAGTTTATTGCTCATTATCCAAAATGTAAGTATTAAGATAATGCGTGGGCATGGATGAATCCCTGACACCTTTGCAATAACAGTTATGAGCATATAGGGCCATCTCGTGAGCCATTCTATTGGCTTAGCAGTAAACTATGGAGCAATCAAGTTGTGTGAGGACATCGATCATCGTAATACAGTTCTCCATAATAATGCCCTGTAATCAGTCTCATCGGTCTGGAGCATCCAAATGCATTGTGATTGTTTGACTCGAGGATTAAGCTCTCCACGTCCATTGATTTAGCTATCTGATGAGTGTGAAAACTCATTTATTTATGTTAAACCTTTCGTTTGTTGCGTTATAAACCACATTCATCATGGTGGAAGATGAAGAATTGTAACTCAGCACCATCATGTCACATCATCATGACACATCATGATTATATATCATGATAAGTGTAACCAATCAAGTAATAATGACCTAGAACATAAAGGGTCACAATGAATGCAACTTATAACCCTTAGGTAATTCATTAACTTGATCTTTACTTCAAGCTTAAAGACAAGCATGTAGGGGATTGATTTATATTCCAAATCATTAAACTTTAGGCATTAAAGTTCATAAAACTTTTAAAAATAAAATAATAAAAGATTTGGAACTTTTAGGTCATATTCTGAAACACATCAAATATGTTTCAACACTAAAATGTTTGATCAAAATGAGTTTCAAAATACATCAAACTCCAACAACTTCCAGTACACTTCCTCTAGTCTCAAAAAAGCTAAACTTCCAGCAACATTGCCCCTTAAACTTCCTGGATTGCAAGGTTGTTGAGCTATGAAGGACGAATTCAACTTATTAAAGCTGTGTTGTTTGTTGTCCATTTATGATGAGGGCAAGTTTTCCTTATCCTAACTGTTGTAATGGACGAAATGGAGGCTATTTGTCATGCATTCTTATGGAGCAGTGTTGCACTGAATAGAAGGAAGGCGCATGTTGCATGGAAGAAAATTTGCAAGCCCTTTAAAAAGGTTGGCTTGGGAATCATAAAGCTTAAGTAGTAGAATATAGCCTTATTGTTTAAAGTGGTATGGGATATTGCACGAAACAAGGAAAGTCTATGGATTAGATGGATCCATGCTTGTTATTTAAGGAAAAGGGATATCTAGATTGTGTAGGGGCCACAAGGAAGCTCTTGGATCTTGAAAGAAATCTTAAAAATGAGGGATGCCCTGATTGATCAGATTGATTATTCTCAGGATATTCTTGTTTGGAAACCTGATGCAAAGGATGTATATTCTGCTAGAAGTTGTCACTATGCTCTAATGGGTGATTTTTCTGTAGTCACCTGGTGCAGACTATGCTGGTGTAAAGATGTCTTTCCCCATCCGTATACGAATATTAACCTTGAACACTATAACTTACTTTTCTTTTACCACGAAGACTGTCCTTATTTATATCTCAAGTTCAGGTTATAATTCGTTTTTCTACCTCTGCAGCTCTCAAATTTACTTTAGAATATCCCAAAATTTTTTTGAACATAAGAAAACTTTCTCTTTGCTGCTGAAGTTTTCAGTCTTGTCAAACTAACGATTAACATTTTGTGGATATGTTTTGCATTAAGAAAATGAAATCTTCAAGTTCCTTCTGAAAGATTTTCTGACTTTTATTCACAGTTCTCACTACTTAGTTTGTACTCCGTGCTTTTCTGAAAGCTCATATGAGATAAACAATACAACTTCTTATATATCTCCAGTAACATATTGTCATTGAGAGTTTAAATTTCACGCATCGCTATACTTTCCAAGAGTAGTTAACATAACACTAGTTTATCTCATATTTTACCCTTTCTTATATTCCAAAATTTGATATAAGTTTTTTCATTTCAATAATCAAAATCTCAGATTTGCAAACATATCAAATCTTTACCAATATATGCCCTCAAGTTCAGTTCCCAATTTGATTCTATATGATCTCTAATCACAAAGTCATAACTTGGACAAACGTTAAATTTTTAATTGATATACGATTGTGAATCTTAAAGTACATTGTCTTTTCTTGTTCTTGGATCATCAATCCATGGATTCATATAGAACATGTACTTAGACTAATGTCTCTTACATTTATCCAGTAATATTTTCAATGCTCAATAAGCAGTTTCTTAACTCCCAATTGGAGTATTCTTATGAGATTCGGTGAATCGTTATTCCAAAATACATCTTTGAGAATACAACACTTATATCCTCAAAATAAAATATCACTATCATCCAAGCGTATAACATTTTACGGTTATTAAGATATCCAGCTCAATGTTTAACCCAAGGGGAATAACTAACTTAGCATTTGTTACTTCCAATCCCAATAACCCTCAATCTCACCAAAGATTAAAATATGAAATCGTTGACTATGATCACTTTGTCATGCGTTATGTATAACAAAGCATTTCATTGCATGAAGATATTCTAAATAAGGGAGGCAACCCACATAATTCTCATTTTGGCTCAACCTGTAGGTCTATTGCCCATCTCAATTATTGAACACTAAGCAACCTTATACCAATAACATGTCCACCTCATGTGCAATATGTCCCCATTCTCCATCTCAAACTTTATGCATTTATTAGTAGTTGATAAATTTCACTATCAATGTTCAAATACATAACAATTATCCTACATATCTATTCAACCTCTTCAACCAAACACTTTATAGTTCGTTTCACAAAGTTATACATCTCTGAGGCTAATAAAAATTAAACATTTTTTTCACACTCTTCCTACTACCACAGTTCACATTCCTACATATTTTCCTCATACTTTATTTATGAAAACACATTTATGTGTTACATCATATTGGAAACATCTATCTCTAGTCATACTAGCACCTTTTCTCACTAAGTAGGTATTGCTACTCTCTTAACGGCAAAGAAGATCACATATATAATTTAACCTTCCAACATCAAGTGTATTAACTTCTCATACTTGAGCAAGATTGCTCACATATATCAAATCATGTATCTGTCTTTCCACCCTTTATGTTCAAGTTATTACTCATCTCAGAGAGTAAATCTCACTTATTTACTCAACCAATTGGACTCATTCCTCTCGTACTGTACTCAATGCATGTTACAATCCTGATCCATAATAGAAAAATCTTCTCATTATTCTTAAGTTCAATTCCAAACCACACATAGTAGTGGAACCAAACAAAACGTTCATACAACAGCCACAACCCAAATAGACACCGTGTTCCTATTTTCTACTGGCATATTTAACACATGATATATATCTTTTCAATAACATTTTAGCACATCTTAGTGCCTTTATCATTCCAAACATATCCTCAAAACGTCAAGGTTTTTTTTTTTTTTTGCTTGGTCTTATTTTCATAAGTGTTGTTTTAATTCCAATTAAGCAAACAGCCTATTAGTTCAATCCAATACAACTCATGATATCATACTCATCTTATATTCCATGCATTTTATTGTGCTTAACTTATTCCCGAATGATTCAACTTAATTCCTATCCTAAACCTTTGGCTCTAATACCAATCTGTAACGTCCCGATTTTCCATTATATATTAATGATACATAAGACGTCAGTACCACTGGGTCCAACGCCTCAGCTAGGCAAAAGTTATACTTCTTGCCTTAGTCATAAGAATTAAGCTAAGTTCACTTATACATCATTAGTCTATAAACTTTTGATGCACTCAATCATAACTCAGAATATCACGTTTGCAGCGGAATTTACATCTCTTTCTAAGTTCAGAATACCTTTCACACATAAGGTATATCTAGCATCAAATCTTAGGTCACACTTCTCCTTCAAGACTTGCTCCTGTAACAAAGAGAAGAAGAAAGACACAAAAAAATAGTAACCATGAGCTATAGGAGCTCAATAACGTGTCGGCCCTCTTATCGATTACACGAGAGAAGAAGGTAAGAAAATAAAAGAGAAATGATCACTTGGATCCTTTGTTCCAACACTCTGGAATTATCATGCCAATCTGGCATTCAGAATTATCATCACAGACATACTAGTGATTCATCCTAGTCATATAAGCACACTTAACACCACGTAACAATGCTCGAAACTACGCATCCATCGAAACTACGTCATTTACTACCATCATACGCTTTATGGTATAACAGTCAAGACCTCCATATCAAACAAACCGAGACAATGACACTGTGACACGACAGGTCCCCAGTCTAAGTCTCACGCACTGATGCACTCAACAGTTCACTCAAGACTTTGTGTTATACTTATCATTATATCAATCACACAGAGACGACAGACAATAGATACCCCCAATGTTATAATTGTGCCCTTGGCTAGACTTATTCAATTTCATAAGTAAGCTCTCTTCAACTTTAGTAAAAGGGACATCTGCGAAAGGGAATCAGTCAAATCAAAGCCCAGAGTCTCCTGCAGTGAGATATCCTCATACCAAAACGACCTCACAAGGTCGATGAAAGAATGTCACCACCAAATCACTGTACAACACATGCGACATACACAACGCTTTTTGTGTTTTATACCACGGAGTTATCCCACATATTATGGATTTATCCTCCTTTCACTCACTCATCCTTTTTATACCAGCAATCAAGGCATAAGACAAACACACACTTCATCTTATCACGACACACAGCAGTTGCAGTTAGTATTTTTCATTAGCCACCTTTAGTGACTACGTCCCTAAATTTCAATGCATATTATTATCCTCACGGTATAATAATACGCATGGTCACACACAATAAATCTAAACGTTATCTTTTACCACAGTTCTTCACATGCACATTGATAGGAATGTGCAATCCCTCAATTTATAGAGAATTTGATGAACAACACTTAGAGGTATTAACCATGATGTAGTTAGTGTGCTTGGGCTGAAAATTAGGTTAGTAATCTGCAGTCTAGGTTAGATGTTGAAGAGCAGATGGCCACAGATGGAAAACATAGTGGGGGCCACTAGACGCAGACCACTATAGAAAATTTCAGCAAGGCAACTAAGACATGCATGGACAACAAAAGAGCTACAAATGCTTCAGGATCTAGAAGCAATCTTGTCGACAAGGACCAACACAGGCAATGCATAAAGGATTGCAGCAGAGCTGAGTGCAGATGAGGTTGCGACAGTGACTGGGTGTAAATGAGGTCTCAACGATATTGAGTACAGACTAAGTTGCAGCAAACTGAGTGCAACAGAGATGGTTGTTAAGGTTGGATAAGGATCAAAGGACTGGTCAAATCGAAGGTTTGAGGTATGGTGAAACTGTACTACGATCAAAATAAAGCTGATCTATCAACATCAGTGAAGGGGTTACATGTGTTGCTAAGAGATAGGCTGTCAACATCTGATCAAGTAAAGTCACAGGTTCAAATTTCCTCAGCCTATAAAAGGGGATCATAGGAGCTTAGAGAACAGAGATGATGAACGACTGAACGTACAAGAGCATATGAAAAATCTGAATTCATTGCGAAAGCTGTTGAAGTGAGCTAAATTGAAGAAACAGGAAGAAGGGAGTTCACTAGTCTGCTCCGAAGAACAAAGCTGCAGCAGAGTCCAAGGAAGGATCTATGCAAGGGTCTAGGTTCTTTGTCTTTGGCAAGTTGTAAACGTGTGAAGGGGTTATCTTGTAAGCAAAAAACAAGAAGATAGTGAACTCACCTCTTGGATTGACTACATCGGTCACCAAGGGAAGACTGCACTAAGCTCTCGTTTATCAATTGTTAATGAGTGTCTGAACCAGTATAAAATCTTGTGTTCTTGTCTTGCATCACTTCGTTTTGCATATTGGAACTGTTAGAAATTAATTAAACAGCACAAAGAGACAAGCTTTTAAAGCACAAGTCTCTGCAGCAGACGCCTCTTGCAGTCTAAAAGGATAATTAGTGTATTCTGATTGAACACTTTGCTGTATCACATTGAAAATTCTAATACAACCTATTCATCCCCCCCCCTCTAGGTTGTATATGTGGAACTAACAATTGGCATCAGAGCCTGATTCTCAAGACTTAATAGTTCTTGGAAAGAAAAGTCCATTCCTTTTGATATAAGCCTGCAAAGAAGTTACTAACAATTTACTTTGTGAAGTAAACGTGGCTCCTCCAAAGTTACCCAAGTGTCCTAACAGCGGTGAGCCACCAACATGTTCGTTTGACATATCATTGGAAGCTGAGAATGCTACCACATCTAGACTTAATAGATGAAATGATGCATGATATAATCACAGATGGGCCATACATGCCAAAGATAGCAGATCCACTCGATGCTTCAAGGGAAGTGGACAAACCCAAGTCTCTCTGGATAGAAGGGCCAGAAATCAAATCTTCAAAGCGCTTTATGATGACAACATGTTTGAGATAGTGGTTCACACAACCACTGCAAAAGAAGATGCTCTACCTCTCAAAAATGAAGGAACAAATGAGATCAAAGCGAATAAGAAGGATGTCCTAATGCAACAGTATGATTGGGTGTCAATGAGATCTGATGAAAACCTGACCAGCCTCTATGAAAGATTCAATGTGCTGATCAACAATCTCAAAACTTTAGGGAAGACTTTTGATAACAAAGAAGTCAACCTGAAGTTTATGAGATCACTTGGTGAAGTATGGGGAACAATGACCATAGCAATAAGGGAGTCCAGGGATCTTCCAAAAATGTCCTTGCCACAGCTATATGGAATGCTATACACTTACAATCTAGAAGTGGAGCAAAACAACCAAATCGATGAGGCTAGAAAGAAAACTCTAGCCTTCAAAGCATAAGAAAAAATTCTGAGACCTATGGCAGAAGAGGAAAATAGTGACACCTCGTCTGCAATTGAACAGGTAATCTCAGAAGAACTTGCACTAATGTGCAAGAAATTCAGAAAGCTGTTCGAAAAGAAAAATATCAAGAGGAACACCTTAAGTAAGGCTAAAGAAGCAGAAAAGGAGGCCTGCTAAAACTGTTGAAAGTCAGGGCACTTTGCTGCACAAAGCAGATGACCAGCATAGGAATCGTCTGCACAAAGGAACAAGAAAGAATACAACAAAGGGAGCTCTGGAGGAAAAGAAAAAGGCAAGGCCCATGCTGCAAAGACATGGAGTGAGACAGATTAAGATGATAAAGAAACAATCTCAAATGCACACCTCCGTCTCATGGCAAAGAGTAAAGAAAAGCAAAAGGTATTTGATTTCTCTAACTCAGATGCCACTCTAGAGGAATTGAAGGAGGCTCTTCAAGAGACCTCTGAGAACTTTATTTTTTTTTTTTCAAGAGAAAATAAAGACAACCTGAAATTGATTAGAAAACTACAAGAAAATTACGATCTGTCCTGTGAAGAAATTGACAATAGGTCAAATGACTTAATAGTGGTCGAAAATGAACTAAAAGAACCAGGTGAGAGGATAAAACTTCTCAATGCAGTTGTAGAAACACTCACAAAATGAAATACTGAGCTGGAAGCTCAGGTAGACACATGGAATGAAAAAACCCTGGAATTGCAAAGGATGCTAAACATTGGTCAATCCTCGTGTGATGGATCAGGACTAGGATAAAAAAGCTGATTGAATGAGGTTGTACACTCAAAAGTAGATAATGACACTGCAACCACCAAGGAAGAGGTAAAACAGACCCCTGTAAAAATATTACTGAAGGGTAAAACCTCTCCTGAACAAGAAAAACAGAGCAGCACAGTCTCTGCTGCTGAACCCAAAAGGATAGAGTCCTTGAGCAAAACATCACCACAAACTAGTGCAAAACACCACACAGTGCGTACAGCCTAGAACTATAAGATAGAGGCCACACAAATCTCAGTATGCACCAAATTACTCAGTATGGAACAAAACTTCCAATATTGCATGAAGAAGACCATATTAAAAACTCATCTGCACATGCAGAATGCAGCAGAGAGAGTGGAAAACCACTAGCAGACCGCCTAGAGCAATGAGACCAAGAACCTACTGCTATATATGTGGCAAACTTGGTCACAAATCATTTGAATGTTGGACACCACACAAGAAAATTATTCAAGTGTGAGTTCCCAAAACTAACAAGTAAGGATCCACACTTGTTGGTACCATGTACAAGATTTCAACCCTTTACTGCAGGAACAACAGGATGGAACATGGTACCTGGACAGTGAATGCTCAGGACATATGACTGGGAACAAAAGTATATTGCAAGATTACAGGAAAGAAAAAGGACCTCTAGTCATCTTTGGAGGAGGCAAGGCAGGTAAAACTAAAAGTTATGGCCCTTGGTACAGGTTCCCTAATCTTTAAAGATGTAGCTTATGTCAAAGGATTAGAACACAACTTGCTATCCATCAGTCAATTATGTGACAAGAATTATGATGTTTCCTTTACTCATAATTCATATCAAGTAAAAGATAAAGGCACAAAGAAGTCAAACTGATAGGAACCAGAAAAGGAAACACCTATGCAGTAGACTTCAATTTATCTCAGTCAACACAAGTTACATGCTTTTATACTAAAGGTGCTGAAGATATAAACTGACTATGGCACAAAAGACTAGCCCATCTAAATTTCAAAACCATAGTTAAGCTGTCCTCAGAAAACTTGGTAAGAGAACTTCCTCAAATCAAGTTTAAAAAGAATAAGTTGTGTAAGTCATGCCAAAAAGACAAGCAGACTAGAGCAAATTTCAAATAGATAAACTCATTAGAAATAATTAAAGTTCTTGAACTGCTCCACATGGATCTTTTTGGTCCAATAGAAGTAGAGAGTTTAAATAGAAAAAAGTATACCCTAGTTATAGTAGATGAATACTCAAAATATACATGGGTAATATTCTTACATAAAAAGAGTGAGACTTGCAGTCTACTGACAAGATTTCTATGACAAGTACAAACTGAAAAGGGTGTTGAGTTAGTCACAATTAGGAGTGATCATGGTACTGAATTTGATCAAGCAGGAGTTGATAAATATTGTGATGATCATGGTATTAAACACAACTTCTCAGCACCTAGAACACCTCAGCAAAATGATGTAGTTTAAAGAAAAAATAGGACACTCATAGAAGCAGCCAGAACAATGCTTGCTGATGCAGATTTACCAAAAAAATTCTGGGCTGAAGCAGTAAACATTGCATGTTATGTTCAAAACAGGTGTCTTATACATATGCTGCATAAAAGAACTCCCTATGAATTATTAAAAGGAAAGACACCAAGTGTCAAATACTTCCATGTTTTTTGGTGCATATGCTACATTCATAACAATAATAAAGATCATATAGGAAAATTTGACTCTAAAATAGATGAAGGAATATTTCAAAGATATTCCACAACTAGCAAAGCCTTCAGGGTATACAACAAGAGAACACAAACAGTTAAAGAGTCAGTTCATGTTTCCTTTGATGAATCTGAAATATCCATTCGCACTGCTAATGTCTTTGATGAAGAATGTGAATGCATAGATAATGAACAGGATACAGACAAGAGCTCTGATGTTGCAGAAAAGGATGAACAGTCTGCAGACACAGAAGGGAGCAGTGTCGCAGTATAACCGGAACAGTCCACAATACAACAACAACTGGAGCACATCACCATTGATCAAGATAAAAGAAGATGGATCAAGGCACATATACAAGATGACATCATTGGAGACAAGGATGCACCAGTGCAGACTAGAAGAGCAACAGCTAAAGAATGCCTGTCTGCATATTTCATATCAGAAATGGAGCCAAAGATAGTTAATGAAGCTCTAAATGATTCAAACTGGATTGATGCCATGCAGGAAGAGCTAAATGAATTTCAAAGAAATGAAGTATGATATCTGGTGATCAGACCAAAAAATTATCCAGTTGTTGGCTGCAAGTAGGTGTTCAGAAATAAGACTGATGAAAATGGAATAGTCATCAGAAACAAAGCCATACTAGTGGCAAAAGGTTACTTACAAGAAGAAGGGATTGACTTTGATGAAACCTTTATCCCTGTTGCAAGATTGGAAGCCATAAGAATGTTCCTTTCCTATGTTGCATACCAAGGGTTCAAAGTCTATCAGATGGATGTTAAGAGTGCCTTCCTCAACAGAAAGCTGCAAGAAGAGGTGTATGTTGAACAGCCTCATGGATTTGAAGACTTTGAACATCTAAATCATGTCTACAGGTTAGACAAAGCCTTATATGGCTTAAAACGAGCTCCAAGGGCATGGTATGAAACTCTCTCAACTTTTCTGTGTGAAAACAATTTTTAGAGAGGAAAGGTAGATACCACCTTGTTTCTAAATAAACACAAGGAGCATACACTGTTAGTACAAATCTATGTAGATGATATTATATTTGACTGCACAAACAACAAAGTATGTGAAAGATTTGCTGCCTTAATGAAGTTAAAATTTCAAATGAGTTTAATGGGAGAGCTGAAATATTTTTTAGGACTTTAGGTACCATAGCTAAAAAGTGGGATATTTATAAATCAGGCTGAATGCCTGAAGAATACAGTTAAGAAATATGGACTAGAAAATACAAGTCATGAAAACTCCTATGAGCTCAGCGGTAAAAATTGACAAGAATGAGAGTGGGAAAGGAATAAACCAAATGATGTATAGGGATATAATAGGATCACTTCTATACCTAATTGTAAGTAGACCAGACATTCTATCCTCAGTCTGTGTATGTGCTAGATATCAATCTGATCCCAAAAAATTCCATCACACTATAGGAAAGAGAATCCTGAGATACCTCAAAGAAACTCCAGATCTGGGTGTATGGTATACTAGAAAATCAGATTTTACACTAACAGGTTATTTAGATGCAGACTTTGCAGGTTGTAGGGTTGACAGAAAAAGCATAAGTGAAATATGTTAATTTCTTAGTGCAAGATTGATATCATGGTTCAGCAAGAAGCAGACCACAGTGCCAACCTCTACTGCAAAAGCAGAATACATAGCTGTCGAAAACTGTACTGCACAAGTGTTATGGATGAGGTCAAAGCTTGCAGACTATAGTATAGTTTCAAAAACACTAATATTTTGTAACACGTCTGCAATGGTAATTTTAGAAAATTCAAATTTTCATGTAAGAACCAAGCACATAGATGTCAGATACCATTTTATCAGGGATCATGTGCAATAAAGTCATATCAAATTGGAATATATACCAACAGAAAAATAAATTACAGTCATTTTTACAAAACCTCTTGATGAGAGTAAATTTATCCAATTTCGAGGGAATTGGGTATGATTGATTTAACTGAGTAAAATGGCCAAAAATACTCTACTGCTCTACCGCACATGGCCAAAATAGCAATGAATTCACTCTACTGCAGTTCTATTTCTGGAAAGAAACATTTTTCAAAACTTATTGCCTAAATTTTCGCAACAGTCAAGTAAATGACTGGAACTACGCAACGGTCATTTTTTTGGCAACGGTAACTTTTCAAATGGGTATAAAAATGTAAAATTTTTCAACTCAAAACGTTTTTACTCTCTTTGTCTCTCTCTCTCTCTCTCTCTCTCTCCCTCTAAGCATTCTCAAACTCTCTCTCACACTCTACTGCAAGCCCTAGTTCAACTTTCTCAGATCTAATTTTTTTCACAAGCGATATAGTTCATTTCCAATATTTTCGAAAATGGTCAACACTCATTCAAATACACCCTCCAAAAGTGAAAAAGATCAAGAGCAACGAAGCTCAACAAGAAGAATCGAGCTACAGACTGGAGTCATCCTAGACTTTGGAACCCTAAGAAACGAATCTGATGAAGTCAAGGAGATCTCTGAACTCATGAAGATGCTGGATTGAAGTATTTATGCGAAAAGACCAGCAGAATATACGACGAAGAAGTCCTTGATTTTATTGAGAAGGCAAAGGTGGCGAAAGATTTCCAGTGCATCACATACACCTCTAGCAAGAAAATTGGGATAATTATCTCTCTCAACGAATTTGAACAACTGTTCAGAGTCTCAAATGAAGGACCTAAAGACATTCCCATCTCAGTTATGAGTGATGGAAGGCACGCAATGCTAAGTGAAGATCGTAAAAAAGAAGGAATAAGGACGATGAAGAAGTATTTGTCAAAGGCACACAAGCTACTAGCAGACGTGGTCAAGAAGGTGATTACGTCTAGGGAATTCTTCAAGGATCAAATCACCTCTGATCAACAGGAGAACATGTGTGTAATCCTCACGAAGCACAAAATCAACTGGGCGAAACTGTTGATATACCAATTGGCCAAAGCAGTAGAGGCCAGACATTCACTTTTTGGAAGGGTCATCAGCATAATTCTGAAAGCAAAGCTAAAAATCTCTTATAAGAAAGGAAGGCCATGGACTGCAATCAAGTAGATTGATGTGAAAAAGATTGGGAAGCAACCAATTAGCTTCTCAAAGAAGACAAAAGCAGTGCAGACTACAACAAAGGCTTCAGAGCAGCCTATCAAGAAGGAGTTAGTAAAGCCCAAGGAAGAAGTCACCAAGAAGGTCTCAGAAGTCAAACCAAAGCAGGCCAGAGTCACAAGAAAAAAGCTTGTCCTGCAGACCTTAGAAGAGAAAACCTTGTCAAAAATCCCTACTGCATAGGCTATGGAAATAGAAGAAGAAACTCAGTCTGTGCTTGCAGATGAGGGATCATCATCAAGGGGCATCCCTCCAAAGGAGCTAGAAATGGCTGTACTCAACGATGCAAATCTTGCTTTGGATTATCTCAAAGCAGGAGCTGAAGAAAATCTTCAACAACTCATCCTGGAAGCGCAGCAGAGCTACCAAGAAGTCAGAGAAGGACCTATGGCACAACTCAGACAAGAGCTAAGTGCCCAAGGATACTCAAGGAAAGAGGCCTACTGAAGCCAGCAAGAAGAGGCCTACTGAACCATACATATTATTCAGTGGAGCTCTAGAAGTCAAGGACACAACTTTGAGGACCAAAAGATACAAGCAGGCTCAACTGCAATCTGGGGAGTTTGTCCACACACCGGAGGTGGAAGCAGAGCTAAAAGGATTAGTGGACAAGCATGTCAGGGCGGCAAAACTTGAAATCTATGACTATTTATCCAGACCAACCACTGGCAAAGCACCATCCTCTGGAGATAATGATGATGGCCATGATGAGCATCCAGAAGCAAAAGGCCATGATGATGATGACATCATAGATGAAGTTGCCAAAGAAGGCATCAAGGAAAGAAGTTGAGGACATTGAGGCTTATTTGAGAAGAATGCATACTGATTAGCCTCTCAGCTTCTCCACTGTAGCCTTCTTGACAATCAGGACTACTGCATCTGAGGTGGACACACGCACAACTGCTATCATTCCCATCTACACTGCAAGAATGGAGCTAGTTGGAATTAAAGCACAACAGCCCTCAACGGCATCTGAAGTCTCGGCCACAACAGCAACTACAACAGGAACTACAGTCAAGGAAGAAATTCAAGAAGCGCTGCAGACCATCCATTCTCGATAGATAAAGGTAATAGAACACAGATCAAAGATAGACAAAATACTTGGAAATCCTCAAAAGGAAGCCATGATACAGAAGTTTTTCAGGGAGCATTATCTTCCAATGAAGAGAAGGCTCAAAGCTACAAGGCTGAAATTAATCCCATCAGGACCTATCACAAGGTATAGAATCAATCCTGATGAAACCAAAACAGATATTGGCATTGTTGACGACATGACAGAAGCTGAGATAGAACAACTGATATTGATTCAAAAGAGAGAAGCCAGCAAAGAAGAAGAGGCCTACTGAACCATACATATTATTCAGTGGAGCTCTAGAAGTCAAGGACACAACTTTGAGGACCAAAAGATACAAGCAGGCTCAACTGCAATCTGGGGAGTTTGTCCACACACCGGAGGTGGAAGCAGAGCTAAAAGGATTAGTGGACAAGCATGTCAGGGCGGCAACACTTGAAATCTATTACTATCTATCCAGACCAACCACTGACAAAGCACCATCCTCCGGAGATAATGATGATGGCCATGATGAGCATCCAGAAGGAGAAGGCCATGATGATGATGACATTATAGATGAAGTTGCCAAAGAAGGCATCAAGGAACTATCCACAACAGAACCTGTAACGCCCCGGCCAAATCCTTACTACCGGGTCATCACCAAGAACCGCTCGTTAGGCTGATAACTGGCCCCACAGATCAACACTAGTCCTTTCAGTGCGCTTTGGGCTCACTCGCGCACACCCTGGAAAACTTCCCAGGAGGTCACCCATCCCAGCATTACTCCGCGTTAAGCACGCTTAACTGTGGAGTTCTAAAGTGATGGGCTACAGAAAAGGAAGGTGCAGCTTGTTGGTATAGGTAGTACAATCAAACCATTTAAGCATTTCCTTGGGGTATTACAGAACCAGCCGTAGCAGCAAAGCCAACACCAACAACAGCAGAACCAACAGTAGCAGCAAAGCCAATAGCAGCAGCAATAGGATCCACAGAACTAGAAGAATCAGCAGCTGAGGCATCTACAGCAAACAAGCCACAGGCAGCAGAGCCATCAATAGATGAAATAATAGCAGTAGAGAGGTCAGAAATAGAAAGATCGACAACAGAAAGATCAACAGCAAACATTTCAGCACCACAAGGAATAGAAGCAGCAGATGCTACCTCAGGGGAAAAAAGAAGCAAACAATGAGCAGACTACAGAGCACGAAGGGTTCACAGTGGTCACACCTCTTGACGTGACTCCAACAAAGACAGAGGAGGTGGTCATAATTTAGGACGAATCACCTGATATGACCTCTGCACTAAGAGAGGAGCAGACTACATAAGACAACCATTTCAAAAGTGTCACTCTTGAAGAACTTAAGGCGCATTTGATGAGTGACACCGCTACCAGTCACGAGCATATGCAGACCCAAAATGTATCCCCTCTGAACTTGATATTTACTCCTATATCTTCCTTTGGGCTGGTGTAGACTAGGACAGATCCATTGTCTGTTGGATTTCCACAAGGGCAACTAATCAGTGGAGCATCCAACATCCCAATGATGCCTCAGACTGCATCCAAAAGTCTAAGGCAAGCCCTAGAAGATATCAGACTAACACCAGTACATCAGAGACCATCCTCCATAGCCAGAACCATAGCCACTATTGAAGTTCCTCCACCTCATCAGCCCTCTCCACCAGAAACAACAGTTGAATTTAGAATGAGGCACTGGATCAGACAGTATACAATATGTATTAATGGACAAAGGATGCATTCAAAGATCTTCTGAATAGACTAGAACCAGTTGCAGACGAGCTGGTGTCAAAGAAGGAAACCAGGAACAAGTGCTTTGCAAAGTTCCATGCCATCCTCTTTGACATGGCTGAGGATCTTCTCAGACAAATTCAAAGAGGCAATGCTCTCAACCTCTAGCAGTATAGGATCAACTCCTCCAACCTCAACAAACTAAGAGGGTAACACTCAGCTGATCTCCGCAAACTGCAGACCTCTCCCTAGACCACTCAAAGGTAACTCAAGGAGCATATTATCAACAATGACAAAAGACAAAGCTTACTGGAAGACAAGCTGCACCTTGAGACTGCCAAGTTCACAGCTGCTCACCAAGTCACTACCTTAGAAGTAAGAGCTCTTCGAGCTGCCATAGAAGCCCTCACATCAGTCCTTGATGCTAACAAAAAGGGGGAGAAAGCAGCAGAGAAAGAGAAGGAGACAACAAGGCCGCCTAGGTCCGCAGAAGAGGAAATCAAAAGAAAATCCATAACTGTAGCAGAAGGAGGAAAGTCTGCAAAACAAAGAAAGCCCTCAGGACCTCAGGGGGAGGAGACCAAGGGGGAGAAAAGGAGGAACGGAGGACAACCAGAAGGCCACCCCCCAAAACGTAGCAAAGGAGGAGAACAACAAAGGTAAAAATTTACAAACCCTTTGATGCACTGTAACCTTACACTGGTTATTTTTTTATTTTTTTTAACAATGTAATTAGTTAACTTGTTATTTTACTTAGAAGTTCTGTTAGAATCAATTTAGGAGGAGATTGATAGAAATGTGCAACCCCTCTATTTGTATAGAAATTGATGAATAAAACTTAGAGGTATTAACCATGATGTAGTTAGTATGCTTAGGTTGAAAATTAGGTTAGTAATCTGCCGTCTAGGTTAGATGCTGAAGACCAGACGGTCACAGATGAAAAACATTGTGAAAGCCATCAGATGTAGATCACTACAGAAAATTTTTACAAGGCAGCTAAGACATGCGTGGACAACAAAAGACCTGCAAATGCTTCAAGATCTAGGATCAATCTTGTTGACAAGGACCAACACAGGCAATGCATAAAGGATTGCAGTAGAGCTGAGTGCAGACGAGGTTGCGACATTGACTAGGTACAAATGAGGTTTCAATGATACCGAAGTTGCAGCAAACTGAGTGCAGCAGAGATACTTGTAAAGGTTGGACAAGGATCAAAAGACTGATCAAATCAAAGATTTGAGGTATGGAGAAACTATACTAGGATCAAAATAAAGCTGATCTGTCAACATCAGTGAAGGGGTCATATGTGTTGCTAACAGACAGACTGTTAATATTTGATCAAGTACAGTCACAGGTTAAAATTTCCTAGCCTATAAAAGAGGATCAGAGGAGCTCAAAGAACATAGATGATGAATGATTGAACGTACAAGAGCATGTGAAAATTATGAATTCATTGTGAAAGCTGTTCAAGTGAGCTGAATTGAAGAAACAGGAAGATGGAAGTTCACTAGTCTCTTCTGAAGAACAAAGCTGTAGTAGGGTCCAAGGAAGGATCTATGCAAGGATCTAGGTTCTTTGTCTTTGGCAAGTTGTACACTTGTGAAGGGGTTATCTTGTAAACCAAAAACATGAAGATAGTGAACTCACCTCTTGGATTGATTACATTGGTCACCAAGGGAAGAATGTACTAAGCTCTCGTTTATCAATTGATAACGAGTGTCTGAACCAGTATAAAATCATGTGTTCTTGTATTGCATCACTTCAGTTTGTATATTACAACTGTTAGAAATTAATTAAATAGCACAAAGAGACAAGCTTTCAAAGCACAAGTCTCTGCAGCAAGATTGGATTTTACGATAACGGTTTAAACCGCTACTATAACTATTTATGATAGCGTTTTTACAAACGCTGCAATGTAAACGCTACCTTATGTACAACGTGTTATAGTGATGTGAGGGAGAGGGAAGAGAAGAAAAAACGATAGTAGAGTGTGGTGATGTGAAATAGAATGAAAAGAAAAGATATTTTGATAATCTTAGTCTTCAAAGCTGTAAAAAATGGTATGCTTATATTTTTAGTGGGACGAACCAATTTTATTTTTTTTTGGACGGAGGGAGTAATATGTAATCAAAACCATTGGATGAAAAAAAATGTAAGATCAAGTTAAAAGATCATTATCGAAGATAAAACCATCTTTATTTGTTTAATATATGGTACTAATATATCCACTCGAACTCTCCCTGTTAGACACGGAACCCAAAGGGGCAGGGAAAGCGATGTTTTCAACTCGAGGAGAGGAGATGACCTCCTCTACCTCCTTATGAACAGATGCATAACTGCTAGAGTTAGAAATAAAACTAGTAGAGCTAGATGAAGATGAACTAACTCTACTGGGGGTCCTAGGTTCGAGTTCAAAAATTGACTCGGGAGATGCAACTCGTCTCCTTTTCCTGCGACTTAAAGGGTTAGACTCTTTTAAAGAGAACTCCGTTGTATTCCTATTCATGATTACTTGGATGAAAGGTGAAGTGAGAACTCAATTTTTATGAAAGTCGATATGAGATAACGAGATCCGAGTTAAGGAATGCAGAGGAACGAAACGAAGGAAAAGAGAAGAGAGAGATGGGGGAGGACCATCTCATATATGTATAGAGGACGGCCCTCGAATAGGCTTTTGGCGAGAGCCCAATAGGAATTGGCGGGAAATGCCATTAAGTCCCGTCACCACCGATTCCAGCAACAGGTGGCTGCTACATGGAAGGGTAGTTGTAACCTCAAACGTCGGAATCATTACCTTGCCAGCTCCCAAGACAACGATACGAATTCCCATAGAGTCCGAGGAGACGGTGAATTTGTTCCCAAGAAGATAAGAATGAACTTGTGAAGGATTAGGCTTACAGATGTCACCCAAGAAGCTAATCGATCGACGGTGATTTAGAGATGTGGTTCTAAAGGCCATACGGACCTAGAAAAGCTACATCACTAGATACGAGATTTAACTACCCAACCGGTAACTCTGGAGGCAAGTGTTGATGGGACGAAACTCCATTATTCCATGCGGTAAAGTCCACCAAAAAGCCTAACATCGCTAACACTAGATCTATGAGCAAAGGAAAGTGACACCTCCCTAGGCGCTAAGTCATTTCCTAACGTAGGATTATGACATGTGTCCCTCATTGAGAGGAGGAAGACAACAACAATAACAACAACAAATTCTCTTTCGGTGTAGGATCTGAGAAGGATGAGATGTACGTAATTTTATTTCTGTTGCGAGCAAAACCAACAACAAATAGACCGTTTCCTTATGTCATCAACATTGAGTCAAAACGTCTGGACAAACACATATTATAAATAAATAGATAAATAAATCAATAAATAAAAAATGAAATGCAATGAAATAAAGGCATGAAAATAAAAGAAAAATAAAAAGGTATGGATAAAATAAATACAGTCTAAAGTGAATAAATAGCTATAACCTAGAGTGTTTTAACACTACCTAGAAAGTAGTACTAAAATTATCCTATAACTTTTATCCTATCTGGTCAGATTGACCTATTAAGGACAATGTCATTTGTTAGTCCGAGTAGGGTCAAATCGTGCTTAATAACTTCACTCCATTATTTCTTTTTATCTCCCTCGACCTCTTATGCTCCCCGTCAACTCAATGGATCCGTAGCACCTCACCGATGCTCTTGCGTCTCTACGCATAATATGATCAGACCATCGTAATCTTGCCTCCCGCATCTTATCGTCAATAGTGAAAACACTTAGTCTATCTCGAATCCTTGATTTGGGAGCTCCATCTTTCAGGAAGATCCCGCTTGGCTTGGGTTCAAGTTAAATTCGAGTCTAATCGAGTCGAGTATATCAAACTTGTTTCATAAATAACAAGGTTCGGGATTGGCTTGACTTGGCTGCTATACTTATTTGAGTTGGGCACATACACTCACAACCTCGGGCCCATCTAAGCAGGTTGTTGTTTCCTTGTGTGATTGCAAGTGTTATATCGAGTTGGGCTAACAAAGCCGGGCATTCTCCTCCACTAAATACCCGGGCTCATAAACTCAGGCTTTCTACCCGTTACCCGAATTCAACCCTAATAGACTCGATTTATATACCTTTAAAGAATAATCTAGCATTCTAACATATTAACAACCTTAAATATTATCCAAAATATCAGAGTATAACTAAAAGGGCTAAAGCAATAAACCTTGTGCATTAATCCCTAAGTACAATGGACTTAAACATTGATCGAATACAATGCTCTGTATCATTGCAACATTAAAAATGTCATTGTAAAAGATAAGTAGAAAGCATAACGGAAGGGCAATTAGTAAGGTCGTGTTGAAACACAAGAGGGTGTTGGAACTTGCATGGAAGACCTAGAGAGAGCTACATATCGTTAATTTTCTATTTGTGATAACATTTTGAGCTCGACTTCGTTTGCCAAATAGTCTACGAAGATTATATTTTATGAGCCATTATGCTTCCAACTGATGTTCTTTAATCTAGGATGTGGTATAACTCGTCTTAGTTGGAGATTACAGTTCCGTTTTTTTCCAAATACGATTTCATCACTTGTATATTTGTATCATAACACTCACCCTCGATTGAAGACCCAAGAAGGGACAGAAGCGTGACTAACCTTATTTGAAGAGTACTGACCGGCTGAGATACTGATACATGGTCCAAAAATATATGGCTTATAACATTCACAGATCATCGACACAGAGTCATTCTTATTGGAACTGAAACCACGCTGCTGCTGTATCGCTCTATGTATGAAATATAATCATTTTTACCTTCACCATAAAACAAGATATGTCATCTATCAATATAGATTTGGACGACTTGAAGATACCGCTTGAAGTTTAATACAACTCCAATTGATGGGAGCATCGCAGCCCGAGTTCCCAGGTTCTATAATGTCTGGACTGTTGAGCATTCCAACACAAGGTGAACAAGTCAATATGTATATTCAGTTTCCAGAAATCAAGATGAAAGGGGAGCTCTAACATTCTCATCTTGTTCGTGGAACTTGATGCCATTCACAAATCAACAACTTACATGAACAATTCCCAAGCCTATTCAACTACTAGGAAAGATGAACTGTGCACAAGCACAAGCACAAACACGAAGCTAAGTGTTTCTAACTATTTCGACAAAGGAACAGCTCGAAAACCAATCCAACACTCCTCATTGATCGGTCTCATCCGCCTCCTCTTCATTCGTGGCTGGCTCATTGAAATCAAACAGCAGCAACCCTTTACGTCCACCTGAGTCACTGTCCTGATCATCCTGGCTCCAAGTGCTCGCGGATGCTGTCTCAGGCATAGTGGCAAAGCCTCCTGGCACATAGTGAGCTCTCTGGTGGCCGCCAAGAGCTTGTCCTGTAGCAAATTTCTTTGGGCAATGCCTACATTTGAACACACCAGCTGGATGTGTCTCCTCTTCTTCCTCATCATCGTCAGCTGAGGCACTAGCATCTTGGGATGCTGCAGGACCTTCCAGGGATCGATCATGCAATTGAGGGTCGAATTTCTTCATCTTGCCCTTCATCATCGTCGCCATCTTCTTGTGATGATTCTGTGAGCTAATCAGCTTCGGCACATGAGCCGACGATGAGCACAGCGATGATGGGCTCATACCAGCTGATGGATCAAACAAATCCCTATGATGATCAACTCTGATGTCAAAATCAGTATCCCAGCCAACAGGGAGCAAATTGCTGAGGTAATACTCATCGTCAGAATCCCATTCCGGTTTCACCGAGTCCAAGAATATCGCCTTCCTCCACCTCTTTTCCCTAATGTACTCATCAAACTCCTCAAACCAAGTCTTCCCACATTCAGAATCATCTGGCAGAAACGCATTGCGAATTAATCTTCGCCTCTTCACCTCCATCAATGATGTCTCCTCTTGATCAGTCCTATATCGACCCAGTTCCAACAGCTTATCGGCTGCATTCCACATCATCAAATCAACATCACCACCACCACCAAATCCATGACCCTTCTTTCTAAGCTTTTCGAAAGGATATTGTCCCCTTTTGCCCTTCCTAGACCAAGACAGATTAGAAGAAACCTTAATCGAGTCACCCAATGACCTCGGACTGAATCGACCATCATGATCATCATCAGAATGACTCAAAGAAGATTCAAGATTAGCTCTCCTCGTCGAGGCAGTTAAGGGCGGCGTGGTGGGAGGAACCATGCCTCTCCAGCCCCTACCAGAATGACACCTCATGTGGCCATACAATGCCTTCTCAGACCCAAAACCCTTCCCACAAACAGGACAAGCCTCACTCCCCACCATCACTACCGCTCTTCCCCTCTGATCATCGGATGATACCTTCCTCTTGATCTTCAGCCTCCGAACACCACCGCGATGTTTAGACGAAAACTCACCCACGCCGAGGTTGCTGGCATTGAAGCTGCAGCGAGGATGGAAGTGAACCCTCATGTGACCATTCAGAATTTTTGCATTACCAAACCCTTTACCGCAAACATCACAAACCTTATTATTATCATTCGACAACAACAACCCAGTTTCAGTCTCAGTTGTCACTTCTTTCACCATCATCATGCTCTGCTTTGGAATGGAGCCGGTGGAGGCAGTTGGGTTTTGCCCTAGAATAAGATGATGCTCCATTTGCAAGATTGGAGCTGCAATGGATCAAGAAAGCCGCGATTTTTTCTTTTTTTTATTTTTAAGCTGGGTTGTTGTGTTTTTTGGGGAATTATTTGGTTGTGGATTTCTGTGCGGTGACTCTTGGGATTTCTTAGCCGGGTTCTTGATGAACGAGTGAGAGAGGAGAATGAAAGAGGGAGAGAATCGAGGATGATTTATTTGTTTGTTTTTATTGGGTGTGAAGTGAATTGAATACTGACTGAATATGAGGGGAGACATGAAAAGAGGCGAATGCAAACAGAACTATGGGAAGTTTATTCTTTTTGTCTTCTCTCTATAAATATTCTCATTTGATTTGATTAAAAATGGAAAAGAAAATGGAAAAAAAGGGAAATGGGATGGGTACGGCCATTGCTTTTTTACATCCATTTTATTTCTCATAACATCAAAAAAAAAAATCGTTTTTTCTAAAAAAACGAGTTTATTGTTTTTACAGAAATCGTTTTGTTTCCTGAGAAGACGATTTCTGATCAATAAAAATTACAAATAACTTGAAATCAGGTTTTTTTTACGTTCATCTTGTATTATATTTCTTAATCTAAGTTGTAATTTTTTTCTATTATTGTCTAAGTTCTGTGTTAATTTTTATTAAAATATTTTCAAAATATAAATTCAGCTGCATTTATTGAGAAGAAATCGCCTCCGTAGAAAGTAATTTTTTATTATTGAGAAATCGTCTTCTGAGGAAGCGATTTTTTCAGAAACAGTAAACTTGCTTCCTGAGGAAGTATTTTTTTTTACCTTGATCAGAAAAATTTGAACGTCGAATAGGTGCTTCTGGGTTTGGGAGGAAAGGGGCCATAAGTCGAGAGGGGTAGGCTTGCCTTTTGGTCATGGTGTGCGAGAGCAAATCCAACCTTAGTGTTAAAATAGGTATAGTTATTGTCATAACTAGATATCAAAAAGGACTTTTAGCATAATTGTAGAACACTCTAGCTTTTGGTTTTATTTTGCACCAAAAAGTTATATATATATAAAAAGGACTTATGGGATGTATGACATGATATAGGTGTGTCTAATAAAAAATGAACAATTAGATTAGAACAACATAAATCAAGGGTTGAGATTAGAAGGATATCTTTTAATCTTAACCATTCAATTTTCACCGTTTAATCTTAAGCATTGATTTATAAATAAACATAATTATGTCATGACACACACTCCCTTTTCTCATAAATAAAATTTCGCTCGAACATAAATTAGACATCGATGTTATTTTATTTTAACTTCTCATTAAAATATCTAATCTATAATAATTTTTTTAAATTATACTAAACTATTTTTTCATCAAATTTTTTATTCTTACATTCAAATAAATTTTTTTCAAATATATTTTTATTTATTTTGTATTAAGTAAATAACTATATTGTAACGCCCCGAGTTTTTCGATCCTTTTTTAAAAAAACCCACGTAGCATTACTGCCGTTAGGGTCCTACAATCCCTAACAAGGCAATTCAACTTAACCGGGTTTAGAATAAATACTAAATAAAATTATACTTAAAGCATCATTATTCTAAGTCCACAAGTTTACTTAAATATTATACAGATACACGGCGAAATCTTAAAATAGTGTCTCAAACATATTTATTACAAACATGATCATAACTTAATCAAAATGCATCTTCATTTCTTGCACCTGGAAAGAAGAAAAAATAGAGAAACAAAAGAAACGCAACGCCGTGAGCTATACGAGCT
>JAOVYX010016492.1:0-24524 GCA_035668315.1 Drosera spatulata
TGGAGGCATGGAGCAACAACTAATGACAATGGCCTAGAGAGCACGACTGAACCTCTTTGAGCTGCTGGAGTAATGGCTGACATGGCATCAAGAAAATGATACTTTTCAACCGTAACCGAGTCTACATCTATGATGAATTTGTCATCACATGTATAAACCTGAGGATACTTTTCGCGAAAAGCCCGTATAGCAGCTTCCGTGCAAAGAGCTTTCAGATCAGCACCACAGTATCCAACACAACTAGCTGCTAGTTCCATTCTTAATTCCATGGATGGAGGATGCTTCCATTTCCGAGTGTGAATGTCCAATATCTCAGCCCGTGCATCACAACCAGGCAAAGGAAAATTAAATTCACGATCGAACCGACCAGGTCGACGCAAGGCTCCATCAATAGCATCAATTCTGTTGGTGGCCCCTATTAATACGACTTGCCCCCTAGAATCAAGGCCATCCATCAAAGCCAGCAAAGTTGAAACGATAGAATTGTGAATTTGTTCTTGTTTGCTTGACCTGACCGGTGCTAGTCCGTCGATCTCATCGAAAAAAATTATTGAAGGTTGATTTCTCTGAGCTTCTTCAAAAAGAAGTTTCAGTTGTCTTTCAGCCTCCCCTACCCATTTGCTTAGAACATCAGCTCCCTTGCGCATGTAAAAACTGACCTTTTGCCCAGCCTTGGAAGCAGCACAAGCTAAAGCACGCGCTATAAGAGTTTTACCTGTGCCTGGTGGACCACACAACAAGACTCCTCTTGGAGGGGTTATGTTGTAACTCGCAAAGAATTCTGGATAGAGCAATGGGAAGAAAACCATCTCCTTCAAAGCATCAATATACTCCGAAAGCCCACCTATGTCATTGAAACTTACACTCTCATCAACCTGAACTGGTTGAATATCTGCCCCACCCCTGGAACTTGGACCGGCCGTCTGAATCCCAGTAGTAAGAGAAGAACCGGCATCAGTCTGATGACCCCAACCAGAGGCAGCAGCATTCAGTCCCCAAGTTGTTGCCCCGTGCATATCTAACCCTCCCAGAAGCCAGGGCGGTCCAGATCTGCTACCACGGCCCCAAGGAATAGCTGGGCCTTGGTCCAACTCATCCACAAGAAGGGAGTCATCTGAATCATCAAGTCTAGTGAAACGATGGCGTTTATGACCTCTAGAGCCACTTTTTCTAATATCCCTGTTCACCTTGGTGCCCATTCCCTGGCGTAGGACCCTACGAGGTGATCTTGGTCTTTGCTTATCTTCCTCGTTAGAGAGTCGACGTACATCTGTACGATCACGAAGATCATATCGTTTCCTACCCTCCTGCTCGTCCTCCCCCTCTTCATCATCACCATCTTCTTCTCTTTCGTCCTCCGCGTCATCTTCACCATCACCCTCATCATCTCCCTCACCTTCATCAATATCATGTACTACATCATCATTCCCATTCTCAGTTTCATCATCGCCTTCCTTCTCTTCTGAGCTGCCTTCTTCATCATTAAACCCTAGATGTCGCCTTTCTCTTAAACCCTTCTGAGAAAGTCGTGGTCGGAGCCCTTCTCTTCGAGGCATAGAGTTTGACTCAGCACGTCTTTCACGTTTTGGCAATGGTAGATCGTTTCGATTTACAGAGGAATCAATTCGACTACGGGTCTGATACCTTGTGGGTTTCTGAAAAAGAAAGAACCTGAAAGTTTAGCATCAGAAAATAAATCAAATCATACAGCGAGATTAATGCCGGAGACAATATGGGATGCCTAAACAATTCACAAGCTTTGAAGCCTTACCATTAAGTCCACATCTGTTCCTGAACTGTCTGTATAGTCCTCAAGATTGACTGAGGCCCTCCTCTTCCGGGTGGAACGGCGAAGATTGGAAGCATCAGACTGAAAATAAACAGTAACTGTAAGAGACAAACACGCCAAAAGAAAAAAAAATGAAAAAAAAATTCAACAGCCAACAGCATATCTAGTAGCTTTCCAAGCCCCAAAAAATAAGGAAAGAGTTTAGCAGAACATTTTTCAAATAGCCAGAGGTTTCAATGCAAAAGCAAACCAAAGTCAGCTAGTTAGAGATCCTTAACAAAATGTTGAAACCTACAAACAATCGTACTATAGTGTACCGAAGCAAAACTGCAACAACTCACATCATAAGAATATGAGGGAAGACAATCCTACATTTCATGACACATAGCCATCGCAACATATGAACAAAATACACTACCTGTCCCAAGGTGTTCATAAGAAATAACAAATTCACAGCTAAATAGTATAAACTGACAGGATGCCACATTGTGTCGAACAAGATCTCGCTAATTTTGTGAAAACTAAAATACATGCTACTTATATCTCAATGATTATCTCAATGCTTCATAACCACTAGAATGAAGTTAGATAGAAGAATATCCCTTGGCCCTCTTCCACATCTCATCGCTCCTCGATAATCCCATTGATTAACCTCTCCAATTCTCAACAAAAATCCGAACACTGTCACATGAGTATAACCTCCCCCAAAAATGCAATGATACTTGGAGGCAATCACAATAAACTTCTTCCCTCTAAGCTCAATAAGTATTAACATTTAAAGAGAAGATTTCCTATATTTAAAGCAGTGACACACCTCACACTGTTTACAAGGCATGATATATTCAATAAACCGAACGATCATAATTCATACATCTAAATGGTTGTTAGTACTAAGCATTCTGCTTCCGAAAACATTTCAACTGCCGCGACATTCAAATCCCTTTCCCACAACATGTTCAATAGCAACCCTAAATCGATAACACTCAACCTTATAAGCAGATTCCTAATAGTCTTGTCCATGTTCCAAATCAAACAGTCCTCAACACCAATCAATCACACCCTCTAAACACTTCTCACCACAATCAAAACATGCAACAAGCAAACAACTCCTCAAAACCACATCAAACAAAATTCACCACACAAAACACAACAAATTCACCAACACAAACACAGTCCCAAATCCACCATCGCATTACATTAATCCCACTCTTCTTCGGCGTCTCCCCACCACCACTCCTCGGCGAGCTCAAAATCTTCGCGATCCGAGCCGCAGCCGTCCTCGTCTTCGACTTCTTCTTCTTCTTCCCCCTAATCACCGTCGACGTCGTCGTCGAATTATAGTAAAAGTAGTTCCTCCCACCGTACACCTTCGGCCGTCTCCGTAGCCTGTCGCTCGTCCGCACCTCGCCATTCCCCACCGCTCCTCCTCCGATTCCGATTCCGTTCTCTTCTAACGGCGCAGATCTCTTCGAGTGCATAACCGAATCGGCGATGATGGAAGCGAGTGAGTCAGTCAATGAACTTGCATGTGAGAAGAGGGGTTTTGGAAACCCTAGATTGAAGATTTGTGGTTGTGATGTGAGGTTGAGAGGGGAGAGGTGGTGATGTGACGGGTGCGGTGGTGATGCGGTGGTTGGTGCGGCGGCCACGGCGGCGGCGGCGGCGGCGGCGGCGGAAAGTGAGGCGAGGCGAAGGGGTTTGCCGGTGTGTGTGGAAGGGGAAATGGAGTTGTGTGTTATTTGTACATTGTTTTTGGTGCCATTTTTTGGGGTTTTGGGCTTTGTTCATAGTCCCTCCAATCTTTTTAGAATTACTGGGACTTTTAAATTGGTCACAATATATAGTGTAGGTTACGAGTAGGTAAGAAAGGATAATTGACATTAAGAAACACTCCTTGTGTTGTTTTTAAAATGTATAAGATTTTTGAGATTTTATTGATCGAAGAAATTATCATGATTGTTGTTGTTATTATAAAATTATGTATATTTTGATTTTTTGAATATCTGATGGAAAACTTGGATAGTAATCGTTGTAATGTAAGTTTCTTATGACTGTAACGTTTGAAACAAACTATTTTGTGATTCGTTTTATGTTTGGAAGGATAATAATTGAGAAAACAAGCTCATATTTGTGCAAGGAACAAGTGTAAAATGCGATTGTTAATCCAACTAAACTGAGGGTATCAATTTCGTCTATGATACTAGTTATTATGACCGAGTGGTGATGAAGTAATTCAGACATATTTTCCCTCCAAACTTTGCAGTGATGCCTCGACATGAACCAGACCGACTCATTAACAGAAGAACGAGACCGAGGTCAAGAGTCTTGCTAACTGCGAACATGCACTTCGGATTCAGAATCATCAAGGCATCTCCATCGCCCGATCTCATGGACACATATCAAGCCGAATCGAAAAGAGTCTCAATCTGGTAACAGGATTCGTTTCTACTGAAATCTGCCACAGATAAACATTCTAAGTTTCCAACTACCTATGTCTGTAAAACATGTACAGAGTTTTGCTCCTCCAGTTTAAATAAAAAACGGACAGTTTCTCACGAAAGAAACATCAAGTTCCACAATGGAAAGCGTACGCTTTCCCTAAATGAGTCAACAAAAAACAAAATATACAGAAACATAAGGTTCTGCTATAAACTAAGCTTAAACTACGACGATGAAAGACGGCCGAGACTTGGGCCGAAAATTTACAATGTCTTGCTCTGGGGCTGATGCACATCAACATCTGCAGTGGTTAACAACCCCATGGTGCTTTCCATCATATCAGGAACATGAGCGGCTTCTCCATGACATGAGATATCGGGGATGACGAGATCCCCGATTTCAAAGATAGACATATGTTGAGGAGTGCAGACGATGCCGGCGGAAAATGAGTTGTCATCAATGGCTGAGAAACGGGGGCTATTATTGGTAGAGCTAGCCGGAACATCATAAGGGACGAGCAGCCTCAGGTTCTCCCAAGAAGAGAACTTCACGTCGTTATCGAACATAACCATGTCGAGATGAGTCTTGAGCCCATGAATCCGGGATTGTATTCTTTCAATTCTAGAGAGAACATGCTCCAATGGGTTCTCATTGTCTCGTATGGACTCATTCATGATTCCTAGATCTTCGGTCCCGACACAAGGACCTGAAACAGGAAACAAACAAATAGTGTTCGACAAATTACACAAAGCAGCTTCCCCCAAGTCTAAAATGGATATTTGCTATCATTCCAGGCTTGCAGCCCGTATCTATGGTTAGAGTCAATTATCAGTATCACCCTTTCATTAATTATTCTGAAAACCCCGAAAAAGTCAGAGTCACAGTTCTAACCGACTTGACTAATGCCATCTGCTGTCAGACTGCCATCCATGTCAGAACTCTCATTTTCTGCATGAAAGTAAGCAGAGTCACAAAGATCCCGAAAGATATCAGATGGGCGATGGCACGAAGAGCAAAGCATAAGGCAATGTCTTAATGTCAAGAAAAACCAAGGACAAGGTAGTAATATGACTGGTCTAGCAAGTTCATACCGATATAAGAGAAGAGGTGGTGACTAGACATATAAGAAGCCAGATCAGCCATCGTTTCGACTTGTTTCCTTTTTCTCCTTTTGAAGGCCCTTTTCTTGATGCACTCACCAAGAAGGGGAAGCGATTTAGAACAAAGATTTGACGCGGACAGGTCCAGTCCAAGAAGTTTTCTTCCACCGCTTTCTACAATTTCTTGGGAATAAATAATAGCTTGTCTCTCAAGTTCCTTCAGTCGGAGTTCTGTCCATTTGCACCGCCATACAAGAGGATGTATGAATCTCCTCCAGTGAGCGGAGAGTTTCTTCTTCCTAAATAATCACATCAATTTGGGAACCTGAGAGTAAGAATATGGCATTGGCAGCACAATCAAGTAGATAATAAATGGAGTATTCAATTAAGCAGCCTATTCTAAGAAAAAGGTTAAGATGGAACTCCAAACATCCTTTTCCCGTTCCCTCACACATGAATCAGTAACAAACATCATCTTCTCAGTATAACAAGAAGAAACCAAGCCTGTATCAATAATTCAACATCAAGCAAGATTTAAAGAGAAGACATTACTAAGCCAGTCATGATTGGAATCCCACAGAAGATTTAAGAATCATAAGAGTACCACAAGACCCTGTGAAGTTGATAGATTGTTTCACAAGATCAACATTTCATGTTAAAATCAGTAAAGCACAAATAACATGCAGTGAAGAATAGACGTATGCACCAATAGAAGGTACAGGAAGATAGAAAAGATTGGAGATCATACTTGATGCATAGTGTCGAACAAAAGAAGGACAACAAGAAGTTAAAAGACCAACCTAGTGTGGAACAAATTACTGAAATCATTGTCAGCATAGAATTCCGACTCCACTTCAGCATCGCTCATACTCGATGCATCAGCATTTTGAGATGCAGTGTCACCAAATGAGCTTGAATAATCTGTTGCATCTGGATCCTGAGCTCCAAGCGAAGGCATGAGACCCCAGTGAAACCACAATTTATTCACTGCAAAAAGCCCGAGTTTCAGGAAAAGAAAAAGGAAGCAAAGTTACTTCCAAGGTCCAAATATGAAACCATTCTGGTCTAGCATTTCAAAGGAATTGCCATGTTTCTTCAAGTAATAATATTAAGCAAATATAATCTAGTGACACATGCCGACCCACGCTACATCACTTATACACTGGTTACTCCAGTACCATAAGATTGGTACCAGTTTACCAGAGGTAGCCACTGGTGAGTGTGGCAGAGGTCAACCAGTAGTCAATTTACCAGCAACAAACAGTTTACACGCTTTACTTGTTGCATAAATCTTGTGGATTTCTCCCTATTAATCAAACTTGATCACATTGTTCTCAATGCGAGAAACATAATATGGTTAGAAAATCCAGTAACTAATTTTGCAGATCCAGAGTTTAGAGAACAATGAGAATATGATCACATTCCTGGGAAGCTCAGCTCTGGCTAACAGAAGATCTGCACTACATCAACTCTCGCTACTCTTAATCCACTCAACATCTTCCCTAACATCAACTAATCCAGCACAGTTTCTAGGTTTCTCGTATTCACATGATCAACCATTTTAGGAAACAAACAACACAATTCCGCCGCCGTCCTCTCTAACCACCACATACACCAGTCACATGAACCTTGACCACTACTCGATTCACAATCTCCTCCTATCCAAACACACAATTCACAATCAACCGAATCACAGTGATCCTGCTCACTCACTCAAGCTTATTCAAACTCCACAAATTCACAATAAAGACGGATCCATACGCACCACCACCACAGCACAAATCAACCTCACACACTCATCGATTTAACAGCAACAAACCAACAGTTCATACACATCGATCACTATACTTGCGCATTGGATTTCGAAAAGTCGAGTGAGGAAAGGAACCGGCGGCGGCATTACCTGAAAGCTAGTGGTGCATGTAAGGCGGCGCCGCCGGATGCGGCGGAGAGGCGGCGTGGGTTAGAAGATCGGCGGCGGCGGCGGCATAGAGAGCCGAGAGGTGTGTTGGTGCTGGTGATGGTGGCGGAATGAACAGTTGGGGGCCGTTTTGTCGAGTTCCCCTTTTTGTTCCTTTAGGTTTCCTGCCTTTCATATCGTAAAAATTTATCAATAAAATTCAAGGTTACTCTGACCCAAAAAAATCAGGGTTTCTTAAAAAAGGTTAGTCCGAGGATGAACTTCGGTTAAGTCGAGCGTTGGTTTTTCCGACTGATCATATTAAATGATGTCTAAAGGTTTTGGATCTGATCTAAATCACATATTGGAGTTGAACATCTATAGGAATCAAATATCTGATTTTTTTTTTAAAGATTTGGTTCGTTGTTAGATATATTGATGGAGAGTTAATTTTTTTAATCAAAATAATAAGAATAATAAAACCATGCATTGTTTATTTAATACAGGTGTTAAATAAGTGTTTTCTAAATTATAACTATCTTGTAAGATTCAGACCACATACATAATCCTCGGCTTAGGTAGATTTTGAAAGGGGAAAAAAAAGCCGACTCTTAAACAAACTCAACACTGCATTTTGATCTAGAAGGGAACATCTCATTCACCAGATCTTCGTATATACTACTATGATGTGTTTGATAATACATCAAATGACACAACTTGGACTTGTTTTAATGGTCATAGAATTTCTGTGTGAAAAAAACAATACATTCATTCCGACCAAAGTAAAAGCATATATGTTACACCACAAATGTATAACACGAATAGCTTGCATACTATGTCACGTCTAATATGATTATAAGGATCCGAAAAATTTCATAAAATTTAGTTTTATGATAATTAACATTAATAACAAATTATCGTACGTTATAATTTATTTTGTGCAGTTAAAAGGTTTGTTTAACTATATAATAGGGAAAGAATATAAAATACTGATGAAATACAACCTTAATACGCAAATATGGGAAAATACGATATTAATACGAAAATACCGTATTTATACGAACATGATTAAATCCTAATTTTGGCACTCATTTTCCTTTATGTCAATTTGTACTCCATCTAAATTAAATTAATTATGCACTAAATACCCACAAATATTCAACTTAAATTATTTTAATTTATTTAGTTTTCTATAAATACAAGCTTTTTTCTCCATGAAAATTTCATACAAACACAAAACAAAACACTTCTCACACTAGAGTTAAGCAAAAGAAGAAAGGGAAGTATAAGGAGAAGAGGAATCTTCATCATAAGGTAATCATCTTGATTAGAAAATTTATGGAATATTACACACTCTTTGATAAATCTTGATATTAATATATATTGAATCCTCACATGTCTAGTTTTTAACAAAGTTAATAAATCATAATTCGGAGTTGAGAATCTTAAGTTGTAAATCAAAACGTATGGATATATCAATCTGTAAAAAATTAATTATAGAGATGACTTTATGACTTAATACAAAATTATATAGAAAGACTTATGAACAAGCCTTATATCACTGAAAATGTGTGAAAGTCTAGTTTTCAGAAAAATTTACAAATAATTATTTAGAGTTATATATAGAGAGTTATGAGCAAATTAGTGAAGTAAGATCAAACTGTTTGAACTAGTAGAAAATATAAACTTGAACTAATTAACTGCTATTATTGGTAAAGTTTTATGATGAAAATTTTACTTCAATAAAAATATTATGAATTCTAATTTATGTAGAATTTTACGGAATAATTTTTGAAGTTGTATACAAGAAGTTATAGATTTAAATATATCAAAGGGTCATGTTGAAGAAAATTTGAAAATGAACTGTTTTAACCCCGAAATAACTTCAAATATTTACATATATCTGTAATGATACTCAATATATAAAATCATCATCATGGACAATCAAAATAAGTATCAAAGACTTTTACAAAGCTCAACATCACCTCATAATATTAATATGATGATTTTTCACGAAGCACGAACAAACATTCATAAACAAATATATTAATATATGAATCATATCATGTTATAGGACCTTGAGACGCCGCTCGCTGAGATATAAAGGACAAGTTGAGCGTGTGTGTGAGAAAGTTGCAATCAGAAGGTAACGTTTAGATTTATTGTGTGTGACGATACGTATTATTATACCGTGAGTATAATAATATGCATTGGAATCTATGGACGTAGTCACTAAATGTAACTGATGTAAAAAAACTCACTGCAATTGTTGTGCGATAAGATGATGAGCATATTTGTGTTATACCTTGATTGTTGGTATAAAGAGAATGAATGAGTGAAAGGAGTGTAAATCTATAATTGATGAGATAATTCCATGGTATCAAACACAAAGAGCGTTGTGTCTGTCGTGTGTGTTATACACTGACTTGGTGGTGACATTCTTTTATTGACTTTGTGAGGTTGTTTTGATATGAGGGAAACTCACTGCAGGAGACTCTGAGCTCCGATTTGGCCGATTCCCTTTCGCGGATGCCCATTTTACGAAAGCTGAATAAAGCTTGATAAGTTAAAATTGAATAAGTCTCCCTAATGGCACAATTATAACACTGAGGGTATCTATTGTCTGTCTTTACTGTGTTTTTAAGATGATAATCGTAAATATCGGATTGATATAATAAGTTACAGAGTGTTGGAATAAAGGACCTAAGTAGTCATTTCACTTTTCTTTTCTTATCTTCCTCTCTCGTGTAACCCCTGATAAGGGGACCGACACGTTATTAAGTTCGTATAGCTCATGGTTATTATTTTTCTGTGTTTTTCTCTTCTCTATGTTTTCAGGAGTTAGAGACGATGGGCAGGTATGATATAGGTTATGGTGCTACTGTGCATCTACTGTATTATGATTTATGAACTAATTAAAATATGTAATAAATGAGAAATTTTCGCTATATTTGATAATATTATTTGTTATGTATAAGTGGATTTTATTTATTTCTGTACCTAAACCGGTTGAATAATTTTTTCTTACCTAGGGTGTTGGGACTCAGCGAGAGTGACCTCATTTGTATTAATATGTCATGAAAAATTAGGGCGTTACAATGATTGAGTTTCAATGGACTTTACCATTTGAATTAGAAATCGGATTAAAAATTGGGGCGTTACAATGATTGAAAAATCGACTTCTTTTCATTTTGTAAAAAAAAGAAAAAAGGAAGAGGCCGATAAAAGCATTTTTCTTTTCAATTAAGCAAAGAAAAAAAAAATGACGGATTTAATAACCAAACTTCTTCTTAAACCTTTAGGCAACAAAAAAAGGAGAAGATAGTTATACATGACTACCACGACAAGTGGATCGCTTTTGGAGACATACACAGTACCCTTTTATAAAAATCTTCTATCTTTTGTATAAATATGCATTTAATGAATCAATATTCTGACATTCCAATTCCTTCCCCAAAAAATCAAACTCTGCCTTATATAAAAACTAAAAGGATCTTTAAAATTTACCACTCTTATCTTATTTTATTTATATGAGAGAATCTTTAGGACCAAAAGTGAAAATGGGAGGATTGACTCTCATAATAGTTCTAATAATTCTGAAGATAGAAATGAATAAAAAAATGAAATTTTTAGGAAAAATGAGAATTGTCGAATCCAAAAAAATTTGACACACATATCTCATACGGGACTTCATTCTCATATGAGAATATAGAAACAAAGAAGATCCATTTTGGAACAAAAAAAACACCAGTTTTTTCTTTCGGACAAATAATATTTCTTTCTTTTTTTCACCTCTGCATAAAAAACTATGATTCAACCTCAAATCTATTTAAATGTAGCAGATAAGAACAGGTAATCCATGAGTATATCTGGAGGTTATAAAAGTTGTACATGTAAACCAACCCCCTGAAGGGAAATAAAGACAAGAAAAAAGCAATAGACCGACCAACCAACAAAAATAAAACCGTTGGTCCATTTCATAATACAAAAACCTGTATGCAATGCAACACCATTTATGATAGTTCCGGCCAATGAAAATAGCATACTTATGCAGAGCTCAAACTTATAATTACAAGACATGGTACAACCGTGGATCTTTACATAGGAAAATGTGGGGGAGAAGGAAAAAAATACACCACCACTTATCGCACAACAGAGTGACAAGATGGGGCGATTACACATAAACATATTCCACTATATCCATTGATTTCTTTGTCCTGTCGAAGGCAAAAAAATGTTTCTTACACATAACTTATGTATCCTATGACCTATTTCTACATTTGCTTTTCCTTTCTCTTTTCCTGGAAAATGCGTCCTATATTGACCCTGGACTTCTATAAATAACTTAATAATGCAACAAAGATACACAGCGAAAGAACAACAGAACAAACCTGTACTTTATTCCCTCTATATCAAGCTTCCAACGTGGCAACAGACGAGGAAGAGATATTAGATTGATCGGTTTGAGCTCGTGACTCGATATACGAAGATGCTGCCTCTATAATCAACTTCACCTCTCTTTTTGTACTGCATAGTTGAAACAGAAGTATACATATTTCATCAGTTGCCATAATTTGATATTGAACATTGGCAAGAAGGCATGGATGGAACAAGCCATACAACCAAAGTAAACATAATGCGGCAGCAGATGCATGCAGAAAATCTCTCTCTTAAACCTTCCTAATTTCCCTAAAACTTCGTCAATATGATTCTCTGAATTAATGTTACCACCATCCGGCACAAGATGTCCGTAATCTGTCGCCACTTCAGTGGCTTATGTTTGCTTTTCAGCACAGGTTTGTGAGAAGTTTTACGGGCTAGTTCATCTACCCAAAACGTTAAACTATTCAAGATATGAAGAATTCATATATGGTGTTGATTTTTTATTCATTATTTTTTTATTTCCTTTTTGTAGAAAACTTATTATATGAAGTTGATTTAATGAGTATTTACAACCACAAACGGAGTCCACAACACCTAGTTATAAAAACCGGACCAATCCGACCGGTACAACCGATTGGAGCGTGACCTGATGCCTCGACCGGGTCAGTTCAATCAAAAAATCAAACCAACAATGGACCCGGTCAAACCCGGCTAAAAAACCGATAAAACCCAGCCGTTTGAACCGACCAAATTTTTTTTTAAAAAAAAACATATTTTTCTTTAATTAATAGAACTTCCATATATACTAGGTTACTTTTTTTTTCTAAGAAACATATATATATATATATGATATGCAAATATATATACTATTTAATAAACATAAATCAAATAAAATGTATAAATCTTTAAAATATATAAATATTCAATCAGCGGTTCAACCGGTCGAATCTGAACCGTTCGAATCAGTGACCCATTGATCCGAAGGTCTCGCCGAGTCGATCACCGGTCCGGGTCTGATAACTAAGCCACATTACAAGCAACATGTACCTCATCAATAGCCCCTGCCTTGATCTTAGATTGCATCACACACCATTTCTTGAAATGAGCACCTGTAGAAATAACAAATATGAAGATGAAGGTTCAAAAAAACTATGAAGCAGGAAGAACAAGCCAAGACAGAGCAGAAATGTCATTGATTTTTATAGTTCAAAAACTGAAAGAATCTCAATGTCCGAAAATTCACAGGAGGAAGAACAGGAAAATGAGCATATATGATATCAAACCTTACCTGCTTTTATATCCAGCTTACAAGATGACTCAGAATCAGATTCAAGGTGCCATCGACAGTGGACCTAAACATGCCGAAACAGCAGGTCAACATAAAGATCTAAAGATCATACTGATTATGTCACTTCAGGATACCACAAACATATGATATCTGACACAGACATACCTCGAAAGAGGAGCCAAAAGGAACATCATGAGCCTGCTGTACAGTTTCAAACACCTAGACACCGGAAACATGGCATGAATAACAGGTGCCTGAGGAACATATTCAACTTCATAAGAATAAGACAGAATATATCGCATCAATACTCCTTTATCTGGCGACAAAACAACATGCTGCCACTCTGTCATGGCAGTGGTCGGACGACACATAGGATTTCTGCAAATGGACCTGAACATTAATTCTCTAACCAATGCCTCATATTCCTCCGCTTCATGCCATTGCCCTACCTACAAAGGGCATAAAACAGATCTTTATCAGAAATGTGTCAGCTACATAGAAATAATCATATGTAGCCATGTAGGAAGACATATGGTTCAACTGAAAGCAACTTAAGCTATTTAATCATATGAAATCATTAGTGAGCTAATGATAAAACTGGAATGAATGTGCATATAAGATATAGTCAGGAAAAGAAAGAGGAAATGATTAGCACTTAGAGTAAATGGTAATTAGTATGCTTGATACCTACCGAAAGATTGGTATCTTTCCGGTCTGAACGATATACATTTGTGAACTTAGAATCGTCACTCAATAAGAAATTAAAGAATTGCTCAGCCGTGCATGGGAAAACACCCTGACAGAGAGAGTGAAACTTGTCAATCAACAAGGCATCAAATCATGAGAAAGAAGGGCATTTAAACTTCGAAAGAAAAGGCTTACTGAATAATTACATTATGTATTATAGATAGAGCTTCGTCCTTGATGAAAGGCTGAGATTTCCCATTGTTGGGGACATTTTTGTCTAGAACTTCATCCTGCTTCTGACTACTTCTAACAGAGCTACTATGTGCACGAAGTTCAGACAGAGCAAGGTCCTGCGTGTTAGAGAAAAGGTCAAATATCGTACACACCACATCACACAAGCGTCTTCCTAACTGAAAATTTCACCAAAAAATCATCCACTTTGGAAAGTGAAAACTTCTTTTGCAAAATAATAATAATAATAATAACTCCACCTATCCATTGGATTTATGAGCCTTAGATCATTTGAAATACAACTTTCAAGCATTTAGGCATATTTGAGGATAAATCATGGAAGTTACAGAGTAGGTAGCTTAAGTGGAGAGAAAGAAACTGGAAGAGTTTAACAACAGAAGCAAAGAAACAAAAGATTGTTCTGATGAAATTCCTAAATGTCAACAATACATTTATTTCTACATCGATAAAGAAGTCATCATACACGAAAAGATAAATACTTGATATCACAAAAGCAAACCTTCTTTTCGGCCTCTAACATAGCATGAAAATCCTTAGCAGAGCATTGTAGCATCTTGATTGCATGGTTTCTATTCCAAAACGATGCAAATTTATACCTAACTCTTCCTGAAAATATGAAAATAGAGAGGGCAAGAGAGTCAGAGAAGATGATATAGATATCATCAACAAGAAGGGCAAGATAACAACAAAAGCTTCAACCAAGCAAAAGAAACAGCAATAACAGAAACGATGAACAAAACAAGCCAAATCTTTATCCCATTACATGGGATTTTATCTCAATAGCAAGCAAAAAAAGAAAAAAAAAAAAAAACACTCTGCTAGGCAGTGTTCCACTTGTAATTAAGCTTTCCTCATTTACCTTCCTCATATTTATAGGCTTAGTTAGGCTGAGTGACTTGCTTTGAAGCTTCCTTATAGGCTTATTTGGAGTAACTTTCAGAAAACAAATTTTAGACCTCCCATTTGAGGAAGACATATGGCGCAACAAAAAAAATGTGGCAATTGTTCACTTTCCATTATTAAAAAACATACCCGCTATAGAAGTTCAACAAATGCATGGAAACCATTCAGATGACACTTCTACATGATTACATCTAATTATGATTCACTCCAACAATGGATGCTCTAAAAGTCGCAATAAAGAGATTATCAACTTGTCGATCCCTAAATAGATTTCTCTATTTCTCCCTATATTTTGGCGGCATTCCTTATTTCCCCTCATTCTTTGTATTAAGCTCCCCACCAACAGAGCAGGCTGGATATAAAAAAATCATACCATGCAGCACAGTAGCAAAATGAGATCCTTCTTTACCTTAACTACTTACCACCAGGACTTCCCAGAGGAGGTACACCATGACCACCAGCACCCACACGTAGAATTATTGTGATTGCTGGATTGATAAGAGCATGTTGGCTACGTTTTATCTGTTTAAACAAACAAAACAAGCATGTCATCTGCCCATTAAAAATTACTCTCTCTCATTAATGGACATCAATAACTGCAATATTATACAATTACAAGAAAGAAAAGAAAAAGAATTCACCTCATCTATATCTTCGAATGGTATAACTACCTGCGATTTGAAAATGCAAATTAATTAAGGAAGCCGCATCAATGATGTTGGCATCATTTATTTGTACAAAGAGACGTCAGATGGCAACTATCACACTCACAAACCCTTAAAAATGGTTTTAAAAATGAAAAAAAAAAATGAAATTATGCCACTGATTGCTTAACATTTTCTCTCAAAAAGAAAAACCAAAACCCGCGAAGTCAGTGAGCCACATGAATCTTTTTCACCTCTTATTAACTCATTCTAGGTTCTATCTCCTCCGCTAGTTGTTTTTCCTTTCTATATGATCACAAGCCAAAACGTAGTAATCTTGTAATACTAATATTCTTTACACGGGCTACCACAGAAAGTAGAGGGATGAGATTTCATGATCTGGAAAATGGATTAAACTTGAACTACACAGCATTATACCCTAAATTTGATTCAAATGACAAAAGCTAACGCTTCCATGCCTCTCCAACTCCTATACACTAGGTACAGCAGGGATATTGACAAAATCTTATAGCAAATGATGTCATTCTCAACGAAGTAGCAAATAGGAGAAGCCACCATTTATCCACACTTTTCCATATGATTATCCGAAAACAATTTCTTGAAAAACAAAAAGGAGAAAATTGTAGTAACAGTACAAAATATGAGCTTCACTTTCAATATGCTACTCCTGAATGCTGCTGGAATTCATGATAATAGAGCAACATGTATAACAAGTTACACATTCTATCCAGCAAGAAAGCTTTACTTAAAAAATAATAATAATAAAAGAAACAGGGTCATCCGACTAACCTTCATTTGCTTAGAGAATACATTAGAGTGGAAGCAAATGTGCCATGTAGAATCATACATACGCCCATGATACAAAAAGGACCTTTCTAGTGCGCAAGAATAACTGTTTCTCACAATCTGCAGCAGGAACATCAGTTCAATGAATCGACCAACACTGAAACTGCTCATGAATGCCAAACCCAAATGAATATGCCCCAAAAATTAGGGAAATTGAAGCTTAAATCCATTTACCTCATCAAGAGGTAGGCTGAATATCATTTGCAGAGGCCCAGGTTTCTGGTGTACAACAGTAGGCTCCTGTTTGTCCAAAGAAATCCTTCTACGTGCATTAGCTCCAGCATAGCCATTCGAAACTCTAACAAAAAACTATAGCTAGTCACTTGGGCAGATATACTATAATGGTTCTGGCAGTACAACAAAAATAAAATAAAATTAGCCACTCAAGATAGAATTACTCTTGCTGCCTTGCATAAGATGTCCTTATTATAACTAAATTGTCACGATGCTACAATCTTCTTTACAGTTTCACAAACTCCAGCATCAAGGGAAGAGAGAGAGAGAAAAAAAAAAAGGAAACATGAAAGAGCTTTGTCTCCATATTTTGCCTAAAAATCATATCTGCTTTGACTCTATCATCTTAATGTTTTCAATACATACTGAATCAATGCCCATTAGTCCTAGGCCGATGCTTAAATGCAGCAATTATGACTGTACCTGGAAGAGTTCACTGGACGCTTTACTGTTGCTATATCAAGGCCAACCTGACAAGTCGAATCATGTACTTCTTACAAAGAAAATTATCCGAAAAAATTTGGTAAAATTCAGTCCTAGTTATTATGATACCTGCCCAGAAGGACTATCAAGCGTGTACCATATTGCACCAGTTTGACCCTCTTTTTGCACAGGAACTGCAACGGAGCAAAGTATTGCACTCTTCCAGATTATATCCCAATCATAGATCGTCACAGTAACCTGGGTGAACATTTAGACAGAAAATCAATAAATGAATCAGGATAGCATGTGACTAAATAAGAGATTGTGTACTTGCCTTGAATACATATAAACTACGCAAATTTCGAATTGCATGCGAGACATGCACTGATCAGTTATCAATTTCCTAGACACAGTGTTGAGCTCCCACAAATAGATTGGTAAAAATATGCAAGATATAAGTGTTAGGCATTCTCTTGCTACTGCTTCAATGTTAACGTGGTTGATGTGATACCCAAACAATGTACGCAATCACGTTTCCACGGTTTACAATCTTCCGATGTGAAAATATGCATATGTTAGTCCTGGAACTACCTGAACTGGAAGCTCATCAACAGGAAAATCAAAAGCCTCCCCCCACATCGGGAACCAGGAACCATTGAGCTGAGGATCCATGAGAGTTGTGAAAAATATAAGTGACAAATTCATTAGAATTAAAGCCTGGGAAATAATTTAACAATTATCACCCACAGATACCAGTACTATTATTGATAAAATCAGAACTCTGTCCTAATTTCATCAAATCTTATCTGATTTTAACATCACTTTGTACAACATAGAATCATCATAGAGTGTGAGAGGAGAATCGAAGCATCTAATTCACCTGAATCTTTTCTCCACGCCAAACGTGATTATCGCATATGGATCTGATGTGCCATTAAGCTTTGCAGCTACAATATTCTTAGCTGCCAGAAGGCTAACCTGAGAAGTTCAAAGCCAATTCAATGCCAATGAGAAGGCACTATTTTTCTTTCTAAACACGCCGAATGTACAGAGTATTGATAATATATCACCCGACAATCAGTTCATCTTTTCACTTAATGGCATTTACCTTGATCAAGTATGCCGAATTATTTTGAGGATCGCCTCTCAACTGCGTAATCTACATAATAGGTCAAAGAACTGCATGTCAATAAGAATCAGAATTGATTCATGCTCACTTACCATAAAAGAAAAGATATCCAGGATAACAATTCTAGTCAGAAAAAAACAATCAGATGAAGTTATGCATGGATATGAACACACACAAAGACAATAAAGGGAGAGAAAGAATTGCTCTACTTCAAGAAGCTTCCGAGGAATAAAATTAACCCTACAAAAATTTCTTACCACCTAAGTCCATACCTAATAGTACCCACGACATAATATACTTCACAGTTCTCACACTTGTTCATTTTCCCATTCCCTAGCCATTGGAAATACTGTATGATCTAAATGGAATCGAAACTAAATTCTCAATCAACCTAACCTAAATGATCATTGAACTCATAAGCTGAACCATTTCTGATGATCTCAAGATCCACACCAATATTAATTCCTTCTCTTTGCCATTTATGAACCAATCGCATACCAAGCGCCAACCAAGTGAGGGTCATAGAACTCAAAGTCATTGAGGAAACGATCGTTTTTTACAACTAGCTCTACCAAAAGCTCAAGATAATCATATACTTGCCAAATAGTACTCCAATATATAAGGAAAGATGCAAACAGTTTCTTCCTCGCTCATTTTTAAGCACGCTCTCTCTCTCACTCATCTATTGATTTGAAACATATATCATCGAATCATGCGGGCCCCATGACAAATCAACTGATCATAAGGAGACTTCCCAAACGACTTCACCAAAAGCAACTCTCCCTAGCATTTTTCTAATGTAATACAATGATCAACAAATAATACGACCGATCATAAACGACAACACAAAAACAACAGTTGCTTTCATTTTTCTAATATAATCCTATCATCAGAATTAGTAACACCAAATAGTATCACCGATCACAGGTAGTATCACCGCTCACAGGTTGAGTTTCCAAACGACTACACAAAAACGACCATCGTTATCATTTTTCCTAATACAATCCAATCATCACAATTATTAACACCAAATAGTAACACCGATCATAGGGAGAGTTTCCAAACGACTGCACAAAAGGACTATCGCTGTCATATTTCTTACAAAAACCGCGGCGGAGACGGCGACCTCGACCTCCCACCACGACGGCAACAGATACTCGGTCGCGGATCCGATGATCGTCTCCGGCGACGGCAACTGCATCGGACCTGACCTCGAGATTTGCGAGAGCTTGATTGATTTGTCAACGGAATTGTTGGAGTTTGTTGAGAGTCATCGGAAAAATAATGGGAAGTGATGAGGGGTTGAATATTTGGGGGGAGGGAGAGGGAGAGGGAGAGGTGTCAAAATAGGTGGGGGTTGGGACTGTCGGGGGGGATTAGAAATTTCGTTATGTTCGAGGATGGGTATTAGGAGATATCCTGAACAAGACAAGAGTGTAATATCAAAGTTTCGTCAAAATTTCATTTATTTTTTGAAAGGTCGAGGATGCTTTTAGAAAAATTATAAAATTCATCATAAACTTTGAACACCGATCATGAAATTTTCTCCATCATAGATAGCATGAGGAATCCTCATTTAAAGCAAGTACTCTCAAGGCTTTATATTTTCTTTAATAACACGTACTCTAAAGTTTGATTTGTAACAATCATATATATTTTTTTTATCATTGAGTCAAGTTCATCTAACTTTTATCTCTTTTTAAAATGATCAAATTATCCCTCTCATATTCACCCTTTTCATACTTAACTCATATCCAGGACTGCAAATGAGCCGAATCGGTCATATATATTTTCTTTATCGTTGAGTTAACTCCATCTAACTTTCATCCCCCTTTAAAATGATCAAATTATCTCTCCCACATCCACCCCCTTCATACTTAGCTCATATACAGGACTGCAAATGAGTTGAGTCGATTCGCGAACATATTTGACTCGACTCTATAAAAACTCGATTCAAACATCATTTATTAAGTTCGTGGGTCAAGTTTGAGTTTAATTTTAGGCTCGTAAAATTAAATGAGCTAAACTTAACCTATTCATGACTCGATTTGATAGGCTCACGAGCTGACTCATTTGATAAGCTCATGAGTCAGCCCGATTAAATGATTGTTTAAGGCTCGAGTTGATATAGGTGTATAAAAGTTAATTTTCATAAATATACACACAATATAATTATATATTTTGCATAAAATTTATTTTTCATAAAATTTGTCATATTTTTTTTCCTGACCGCTATATGCATCTTTATATTAAGTTAACTCATAAGATGTAGTAGTGAAATACAAGAAACCTTCCGGTAGAGAAATAAATAAATATTATTTATGAATCAAACTTAATAAATTCAAGTTAATTATATTCAAAATCAAACCTAAATCTTATTATTTATGAATCAAACTTAATAAACTCAAGTTAATTATATTCAAAATCAAACCTAAATTTATTATTTATCTAAACGAATTGAACCTAAATGATATATGATTCGATTCCACTGGACTCATTTGTCGCCCTGCTCACATCCCAATGCACACCCACCCCTCTCCATGTGTCGAAGGACTAATTTGAGAATAATGAAAAAAATAAGGGTTGTGCCTGTGATTAGCAGCTCTCAAAAGGAAATCCTTCTCCAAAAAAAGTAAAAAAAAAAAAAAAAAAAAAAAAAGAAAGTCGCAAAAGGAAGTCGTTTCTCGCAGAAGCTGCCTCTCATCGGTCTCCCTCTCTCTCGCCGCCGTTCTACTACAGTCCCTACACACGCCCCTCCTTTGTCGTCGTCGCCGCCCCCATCTCCGACGTCATCCATCCTCGTCATCAATAATTCCATCAGAGGTGCTTTTGCTCGATTCATAATTCATTTTGTATTCGATTCTTGACGATTGTTTGTTGATTTGATTGAGAATCTTGGCGTTTCTGCCCTAGAGTTTTCCTTTTATTGTGCTTTTTTATGGACTATTTTTTTGCGACTTATCGGATTGGACTGTTCCATCTGATGGGGCGCTTCGAGATTGGAGATTAGGGTTTGTTGGTTCATTTGAAATTAGTATTAGTAGTTATTTTTGGTAGTCTAAATCAGTTACCTGGAAGTGAAATGGATTACTTGATGTTGATACCACTCCGGCTCAATTAGGATACTCGTGTTTATTTTTTTTTTTCTGTTAAATTTAAAAATATTTGTGTTCTGTGCTGTGGAGTACGAATGATATGCTAAAAACAAACTTATTGCAGTCTTGAACTTTACTAAGTTCGGTTAAAATCTTATGAAAAAAGAGTTCGGTTCCGATAAATGTATAGATAGAATGATCACATGGGTACTTAGCAACCTCAGAGCTCAAAAATCTCATCTCCAGCTGTGGTCGCTGAAGTCCCATTACAATTAGATTGTCATCAGTACCAGATTGCACTACTTTGCTTATGATGTTTCTACCGCAATAAGCTGCTTTGAAATTGAGTTCGTTTAAAATTTGTCCTGGTAATGTGACCTATGTATTGCAGGACATGGATGGGCTAGCGGATAAGTCTATGCAGCCGCCTGCTCCTGTTCTTTCCTCTAATGCCGAATTGGAAGAGAAAGGTGGGGTGAAATCACTGTTAGTGGTAGTAATTGTATATAAATTCATGCCTTCATGGTCTATGTTATTTCGTCTAGATACTAAGAGTTGCTTGTTATAATTGTATCAGAAAGAAAAGCTCGAGTTGATGCGGTATGGCAAAGTATGAATAAAGGAGTATCTACTAAGACGCTGAAATTGAAGTCAAGCAAGACTGTTTCAGCTGTCAATGGGACTTCAAAGAAGGAAAAATCTTCACAGGTAAGGATTTCAATCCGCCAGCCGACTTACCGGCTATCTGTTAAATACGTTCAATTTAAAAGTACTGTCTGTCTCATCCCCCAATAGAGTTGGATGACGTATTTGGGTATGGCACCGAAAAAGTCAAAATCTCAAGTAGACAATGTGCAAGAGGAAAAGAATCCTGCTGTACAAAGTGGAATCAGTGATGAGGCCAAGAAGCTTGCAGCCGCTGCCTTGACAGCTGTGAAAGATGGTGCTCCATTGATCCAAGGAAAGGTCGAGGTAAGATGATAATTTGCGAGTTTTTTATGCGTTGATAGAGTGGAATTTTGTTTGCTGTTTTATTTGCCTGTGTACTGGGAGGCTACTTGGTTCGATTCTGATGTGTTCTCTGTACACATGTAAATTATTCGTGTTCCTGATGCTACTTTTTTCTCAGATCACGGAGAGACGGGACTTTGCAGGTCAAGATATTGAAGTTAAGAAGCTTGTTGACCCCAACTCGAAGGAGGCTACTGAAAAGGCGAAAACTGCGGCTGGGCAATCATCGGCTGTAGACTCCATTCTCGAACAAATTAGAAAGAAGCAAAAGCTGAATGTGCTTGACAAGTCGAAGAAGGATTGGGGAGAATTCAAACAAGAGAATAAGGGTTTGGAAGATGAATTGGATGCCTATAAGAAGAGTGCAAACCAGTACCTGGACAAGGTCTCTTTTTTGGAGAGAACAGATTACCGGGAGTTCGAAAGAGAAAGAGATGCACGCCTTGCTGTGCACGCCAAGAAAATACCGGATATGCGGGAGGAGCCTTAATTGTTGGTATGCTGTGGTGCATGTTCTACATTTTTCGCTGATTGGTGAACCCGATACACGAAATGAGGCAGAGTGATTGTAGCCTTCTCCAAGTTATTCTTTGACGAGGGCTGGGTTGTGCATGAAATGCGGCTTACACCTGTTCTCTATAATTGTGGGATTGAGATCGCGTGTTGTCCAGTTTTGAAACAGCAAGGGGATCAAGGATGTGGAAAAAATTGAAAAAGATTTGTAGTTTTTTTTCCTACATTATGACGTGTGGGTGATTGTTCATCATTGATCTTTCTGCTGTTACATAACTGGACAACAAGCGATCTCAATCCCCCCTTAGCGAAGATCGAAGTAGATGCGATAGGGAACAAACACTGATTTTACTTGGAACTCGGTTTCCTGCGATAATTTTATGATCTATTCTATCCCTGATTGTTGGTTGAGTGCCTAAATGGTGTAATGTTGTGATGTTTACTGTTGTGCCTTCCGATCGATTTCAACAGCAAAAGAGAGGCCGAATCTTGACCAGCGGCTATTCCATGATAAATCATTGGATGATGTAGCAAAAGAGGTACGACGAAATGATTGACCTTACTGATAAAAGACACAAGGTGTAAACTGGTGCAATCTCCTGTGCATGTTTTCCCTCATCCGCTAGATCGAACATACTCTATTCGTATTTTGATGAGCTCCACTCGGATATTTGATCGTTTCATAATCTTCGTCGTGTGAAAACACATATTCAATGTTATTATTAATATTTTAAAATAAAATTATATGAAATAATATTTGATGATCTGATTATGTAAATAAAAGTTTATCTCCACGAATTTTTTAATGATTCAACGTTATGCTTTTTTTAGGAGAGGGAAGGAGTTGATACACCGTTACAGTGGAAAATGAACTGTCACGCACAAGCCCCTTTCGGCCGCGGACTCATCGGGGCGACTCTTTCGACGCCCTCGTTGCCACTCTGTCTGTCACCTCCCCCATTCCCCCCTCTCTCTTTCTCTCCCCGAATCAAAACAACCGAAACAAAGCAAAACAAACCCTCGCCATTTCCTCCCATTCATATCGTCTCATCTTGCCACATTCATCTCCCCGGCGCCTGCGCCTCACCAGGTAACATTTCAATCACACGTCTCCATCGATTCGCATGTTCTCTTTTCTCTCTAGTTGTTAGCATTTGGATCTTGATTTGTGATGGCGTGGCGTCGGATTCGGTTGTTGAATCTGTGCCGTGATTTGATTATTTGATGATTGATGTCTGGATTTGGTTGTGGTTGTTGTGGATTTGATTGTGATTGTGTTTTGCCGACATTGGTGGGCGATGCTGCGGATGTCGCAATGCGGTTGATTGTTTCATTATCATTGTCATGATCAATTGATTATTGAGTGTTGATTTTGGCTTTGGTGTGGTTAGTTGTGGCTGTGACGCGAAAAGTGGTCGGTTTGATCGTTGTAGGAGCAAACTGCTAGATATGTATCGATTTCGATTCGGGAGGTTATCAATGTAGATCTATGATGGTTTTGTATGACTGTTGAATGGATGGATACGATATCATTATTTTGATTGTGATATAAACTTTGGAGAACCATGTCACGAGAGATAGCTTGCGAGGGAAGAGAGTCCGAGGTGTTGTAGATCTTGTATTAGAGTCTTAAATTACCAATGAGGAACTCAAGTCATACCTCACTATAGCATGCTGATGAATTCCGTAGAGGTTTAGTTTCCATGAGGATGATATAGCATGGTGAACTGTCTATCTTAGTTTCCGGTTTGGTGCTGTTCAACTTCAATGTGATGCATCTGTTTTTGTCTCATAGGTGAATATCGATTGTGGTGCTTTTGTTTTGTTTTTTAAGCAAGGAGGTAAACATTTTACTTGGATGTTTATA
>JAOVYX010016493.1:0-24520 GCA_035668315.1 Drosera spatulata
TGAATTGAAGAATCGCAGGTATTTTCCTTGACTCTCGGTACCTCTAAACCCGTTTGGTTTAGTTAGTCTTGTCATGAACCGGGTTCGTGACGGCATAACGCCACGTGTCCTAGCAGCGGAGTTTGGGGCGTTACAGCAGGGAATCGGGATTAAAAAGGGGACACATTATACATATATTATCCTCCGGTAACTATTTAAAGAAGATGTTATTGAATGATTGAATAAACGAATAAAAAACAGTAACATTAATGAAACACTATAATAATGAACAGAACTGGGTAAACTCATAAGGATTACATATAATCGATACAGTCAAGACCGTTGATCTATTCGAAACGTGAAAGAGAAATATTATGATTAACATAAAGTTTTATAATAATGATCATGTATCGGATAAAGTTGAGTCGTGTTTCTCTTCTTGAATCCGTTGGGATCGTTGGTTGTCATCCTTGAGATACTTGTTGGGGGATTGTGGACTGTCATCTTTGGATGCTGAGTTATTATTTGGAGTCGTGGAACTCCATTTAAGTATTGATTGATTGAGTCATCGTGACGGGTAAGTGGATGAGAAGTTAACTAGGGGGTAACAGTAGCGTCTTCTTTCCTTTGTGTGTACGCAGCGGCATTGAGGTCGCGATGGCTAGGTCACGGGACGATTAACTCTCTATAGGGAGCCCCGAACATGTCTTTTGGGTTTAGGTAACCTAATTGAACATGGAAAAAAAAAAAGAATATCATTTGAACAGACTTGCCCGATCAACGATTAAATCCTCATTGTTGGGTTCGTGTCAAATTCGTAATCGGTTTCGTGCTAGTATTGTAATCGGTTTCGTGTCAGAGTTGTTATCGGCTTTCTGTCAGAGTCGGTCATATCTCAGAGTTTGTCATATCTTTTACTGTTGATCTATTGTAGTCTTCTCAGGGACAACCCAACTAATAAAAAGCGAACACACATAAACACTATGGTATATATATATAATATGATACATTGTTTGACTAATATGATCAAAGTATATATTTTCTTTCGTTTGCTTCCCTTTGGGGGGTTTCTTCAGACATTTTTTACGATTTGTCATAATCGATAAAAAAATGCCCTGAAAATCGAATTGGCTTGATAGATTCAGTGGAAAATGACATAGTCGGTAGAAAATGTCCTTATATATATATATAATTTAATCTATTTCAAATGTTTGTGTGTTTTAAGGTCATTACAAGATTTGATAGATTCTTGCGTTTGAAAGAGATTTGGATTGGTTTTATGAGGTTTATTAGGTTGTTCATTCGTTTTTAGTGTTTTTAACATATTTAATTTATTTTTATGGTGTTTTTAGCATTTTCAAGTGTTTTTGGTTTATTTCAAGGTTTTTTTTTTCCATAGAATCTTGCATTTTCAACTAATTTGAGGTTCTTTTATGATGTTTTTATCACTTTTCATTTATTAGTGTTGATTTCTATTCAATGTGATAATGAATTACAACTAATATAACCCTATTTATAAAGGATTTCAGCAGGTTAGTTCGTAATGAAGAACGATCGATATAACGAATGTTTTATCGTTTGCGTAATTGTTGACATCGTTGACTTTTTTAGTAAATGGTGTAAAAAGCAACGTAGTGATTGGTATAAATATTATAGATTGACGATTTTATACGATAAATTGAAAAATTTATTGATCAGGACAAACTACGACTGCAGCCACAGTCACAGCCCAAGAGCTGCAGCTCCGGTTGGAACGGCACCATTTCAATTTTCCTTTTTTCTTTTTTTTTTTTCTTTTTTTTTTGTGGGTTGGGTTGGAACAACGTGTTTTAGACTAGAGCCACAGCTCCTGAACTGCTGTGGCTGCAGCCGCAGTTTGCCCTAACCGCAAATGATAGATCAAAAGAAAGCAGTGAGTCTGTTTGGCATTGGCATAAGGCTCAGTCCACAAACCCAACTTTCAGCCCAATATAGTCAGAACCTTATTAAGTCCGTCTGAGAGCAAACCATGTGGGCTCAGGCCCAACTTAATGACTGGACTATTACTTTCCAGAACTGCTCCGGGCTTGGGCTTTCCCAAATTGTAATATCAATCAGATTATAGATATAGGACATTGAAAACTTAATGAAAGATTTTACTCCAAAAAAAAAAAAAAAAACAAAAAAAACTTAATGAAAGATCTTTTAAACTTATGTGTCGCTCTGAATTGCAATTACTGTATTTGTTTTCATGCATGAAGATTAAGTTCCCTCACGATGGTAACAAGAAAAAAATCTTTTTCATATCCACGACACAATTAAGTCTATATATATCTCGTTTTTTTAGGGTATCAAATGATAATATCTGGATTGTTGACGGTGATTGTTACCGACGTTGTGACCTCTAGTAGGTGCATGTAGAGTCACATACAGGAGTATGATTTTGTTTGACTGATTGCCATTTTACGTGGAGCCCAAATTCAAGAATCCTGTCTTCCTCAAAGCGAAAAGAGCGTGGCAATATATCCCACCTCTCTGCTGGCACTCCATCATAACTAAGCTGGTCGATGCAGTGGTATTCTAGCATGATTTACATGTAAAGTCCTTTTTCACTTAGGCTGTCACACACACACACATTTTTAGGTTCAGTGGATCACTTTATACATATTCTCTTCATATTCTAATGATTATGTATCTAACATAAAGTTTATTATCATTGTGATGCATGAGCACCCAATCAAACCAAAGTTATGAATCCCACTCTGAAGTCATTTGTATAGACTAGAGCTTAGCAACACATTTAACCTAACAATAGCACCATGTAAATTGAGATAGTATAAGATATCAGAAAAGCAAAGTGCTGTTTTGTTTTCGTGAACTTTAGAGGCAGGCGGCATGTTACTTTACCTAATCATCGGCTAATCATGATATGATCTTGGATTAGACTAAGGTTTTCTACTTAAATCTATTCCTTAGTTGCTTGTGGGCCAACTATTGGCAATTGTCACAAGAAAGAATCTTCAACTCATACCTCGGCTTAGATTAATTAAGTAATTTTATAAGCCTCACTTTTAGAACCTAGTTGATTGTTACTCAGATGGTAAGCGACTTAATCTTCGGATGGATCGAGATGTTGAATTTTAGCTTCGGATTGATTCATAACTCAATCAACTTTAATTATCACCCGCGTATCACATGACCGATATCTATAACAAACTGAGCGAGTTAGGTCTCAGCATCGGATCGATATCATACTATGACCATACATGTGCAAAGGTACTATAACGAATTACTCGAGGAGTTGATTTGATTCTACACACAGATATACTCCTTCCATTTTATTTAAACTGCAATTTTAGTTTATACTAACAATAAAATTATTTATGCTACGAATTATTCACAGGACGATCAAATAACGTTTTACGCAAAATTATCGTGAAATATTAATAATAATTTAAATCATGTATTACAATTGTGGATCAATGTCATAATTTTCTTACGTTATTAGGACGAAAAACAAAATTCTTAAAAATATATGTTTAATAATTTAACGATGATGTAATGTTATAATTTGAATAGGATCAACATAACAAAAAAGCAGTCAGAAATTCAGATCACAAATCAATGTCACTTTTCTAAATCAAAATGATCACATGGATTAGAGAGACGACTGTGAAGTGTAGTACAGAACACATTAGCATGCATCTTTGTCCTTCATCGGAGACTGAAAACCCACCATGGTGGAGTTTGTACCCTTTCTTGGTAGCATAAAGCATCTCATCATCTCACCCACACATCACATCTCATCCCTATCACATCTCATCTCTTTCCTTTGTCAAGTTTTGGTATCTTTGGGATTGCGTATCATAATTTCTGTACTTTGATCTTTTCCTAGTAATTTCTTGTGAACAAAATATCTTGGTACATGCTGGTTGATTCCCTTTTGTGCAAGCAAAGTCCAGGTTGACTCCAAATTGGCACACTGCTTACCTGATTGTTTTATTAGGTGTGGATTAATTTACGATGTTATTCTGTTATTCAGGATTGTGGGTTGACTCCATACTGACACAACGATTCCATTTGTAGGGTCTTCCATATGAATCTGATGATCATTTTTGTTTTGTGTAATTGTTCATGGTCGATTACTTATCACAATAAGTTTATTTTTCGGGCGGTCTACATAATGTTCATCAATCACTTTGAATACAACGGAGAAAATTCATTCAATTCAAAACTTGATTCAACTGGATTCATTGTTAGTAAAAAAAAAAAAAAGTAATTGATAATCAACCCCTTATACCTCACCCCTTATACAAATGAAGGAAAATAACAAAGAAAGTGCACTGTTGAGGGTGATTAGCACCCTTAAAAAAAACTTCACACGTTGTAGTGAACTCGGAAAAATGAGTAGAAAAGTACCATCACATCACTGTTGAGTTTTTGCTGTCTGCTCCCATCATGCACATGAAAAGAATCCAATGTTTCTAGTTGCACTAGTATTGCTTTGGTCAAAAGTAGCAATAGTATTCTTGTACATATATCATCCAATTACATCCTTTATTATCCGAAATAACAACCTAGATAATCCAATTATCAACTTGATTCAGGACTGACACATTTGTAATATGCATCCAAGTTGATAAACATAAGGAACGGAATGATCAATGTTTTATCTAAATTAAACATTCAAGAGATTATTACATTTACCAAAAAAAAAAACAGTAATTATTGTTAATTGACAGTCGTAGTAATCTTTTTTCCATTCAAATCATTTTGATTTTGAATTTCAAATATTATTTTACAAATTCTAATTTTTTAAAAGATTTCTTTTTTGTTTAGATGTGTGAGTATTTTGCTATTGTGCTCGCCAATTAATGGCTGCTGCATTAGTGTAAAACAGTGCGCAGAATAATGTTGCATCTTGAGAATCATGTTGGGTATACTAGAATAGGAGTCAGGTTGGCTCACTGACAGCAGTCAACACACAAGAGCTAGTAAACAGCCGTATGCCATTTTCAAACGTTATCTCAACGAAAATCATGCGCATTTATGTCACCACACGCTCCGATCCAATGTTGATCTTCATAGACTTCATCACTTTAATATACATTACTATTCAACTATCTCATCCTAAATCACCTGATGTGATCTCAATGTAATATCTGTTTGGATATCATATTAAAAAATAAATTTTATTAAAAGTTTAAATTGATGGTTTGAATTTCATTATGGATCTTAACGGATAAGGACCTGAGTTGAAGTCCGATGAATAACCTAATATCAGTTCAACTGGTCTTGAATTTTGATCTAATTTTGAGATATGTGTTACGGACAATGTGTTCGTTTTACCCAATCACTTAATTAATTGCGACCTTACATCGGATTCTTATTAGTAATAATTAACCAGTACTGTATCATTGAAAATAAATAGCGGCTCACTAATCTCATACTTGAGGTTAAACAATGCAAACTGCATTGATGGGTCATGAAAGAATATCCTTGTATTTATGTGAAGAATATTTAGGGTGTTGCATTGATAGTGCTAATAGATTTATTGGATCGATAGTTGACAGACATATATGCCCTTATCTTCTGTACCACACATTGATTTCTATAATGGATGATGATAAATGACATACGTTTATTGTGTAACTTTAACAATCCAATAAAGATCAATCATTCATTTGAAAAATAAACAGTTGGATTAAATTAAAACTCATCCATATCCGATAAAAAGAATCCCAGATATCGAGATAAATTATCTCGGATATACAAAAAAAAGTGCCGGGATTCTTTTTCCTAAATGGTCCTTCCGAAAAAAAGAATGTATCAAAAAAAATAATGGTCTTTTGGGGTTTTTTTTCTCGGATGGATTGGTCCTTCCGAAAAAAAGAACTCCAGATTCCGGAAAAAAGAATCCCGAAAGATCCAAAATTTTTTTGAATCTTGATCCTTTCCATCCAACATATGTCATTTATCATCACCCTCCATGATAAACATTAATCAAATAAATAGGTTAGTACTACTGATATATGTAGATGCTATACGACATTATAGGCTAATAGATCTACTTAATTTAAAAATTAGTAGAACTAAAAATTATCTCACGTGAAAATGACAACATGGTCATGATATATTGGAAACTGGACCAGCTCTCTTTATGCATATAGGGAAAAATCTAGTGGTCCAACTAGAAATCAACTCCTTCAATGACAGGCTACATTGCTAGTAATAATTTCACTATTCTAAAGAACTATGGGTCATGTGAAGGTAACATTATTTTATGTTTGATGTGAAATTCAAGTTTGCTATACAACTTTTGAAAGCAAATATACTTTTTGTTATAATGACAGGTTGTTCCCATATGTTAAACCAGAAGAGATAATTGGTGCACAATATACAGTAAAATACATTACTCGATCCCATAAGTGTCATTTGCTTGAAAAGTTGGTTCCATAATGTAAATTTTATGACAAGTTGGTTCCATAATGTTATCGATATTGATATTGATGCTTCGTAGTATTCCCTCGTTTAATAATATAAACAATATTTATCTATTTGGATTGTCTCAAAATACATGCAACATATCATATTTAGTAATCTTTTTATATAAAATATTACCAAAACAATCACCATTTACTACAAACTATAGTACACCAACTATCTTCTCTCACAACTGGTACAATAAATCCCATTATCATCAAAAAATATTCTTTTTTTATTAAATTTCACAAAAACTCAAGTCATATAAATCCCCGTATCGAATCAATGGATTGCTTATATTATGAAACGGAGGAGTATTTCACTACGAAAATGAGTCCTTCCTAGTTACAAAAAATGTTTAAACCAAGCTGATATACTTGCAGCTGAAATGATTTGCTACCGATCGAAATTGCGACTAATTGTATTTCGCTTGCAAAAATGGTAGCTTAAACAAAATGGAGGACTACACATGTTTTTGTTCGCTCGATTTGAGACTAGCCATACTTTTTGGTTCCAATTTCACGAGTTGGTCAGAGATCATTCATCGAATTCGCTACTTACATTTAGTCCTTAGATAGCTACACAGTGCCTCTACATTGACACCTAATTCCATGAAATATGCTAATCTATTGAGCAACACTTGCTAGTTTAAATCAATCTTGCATTCTTTACAAACATATAATGATCAACGAACATCTCCTACAGTAACATTAAAGAATCTCGATCGACTATATATAAGTGTTGAAAATAACTAAACCAAGATTAACAACAAACAGATCTACTTCCTTTTTCCATTTATCCAAGACCTTTATTCGTATGTAGCACAAAGAACCACATATAGAGAGCAAGAACAATTACAAGAATATGAAATTTATCCCATGCAAGACCAACATCAAAACAAAACAAAACAAGAAAAACTCTTGATCGTTATCGATCAGATTACAAGGACACTGTGTTTCAAACTATATATCCATATACGAACGTTACGCTCAATGATCATCGATATAACCTCACCTAACCTCGCCATTGCTCGTGACCACCATCATGCTCGATCCCATGAACCGCGCCATTCCCACTCAAACCAGCAGCACCAATCCCGGCCGCAGCCATGTTCATGATCTCGTTATGCGACAACGGCCTCAACCCCAAGAAATCCCTGGTCAGATCATCATTCCCACCACCTCGACCCTTAGCACTGGCCGTACCAAACTTAGCATCAGTCTGATGGAAGAACGAAGCGTCTTTGTTGTCCATCATTGCACCAAAAGCATCATCATCGTATGCATTCTGAAATCCTGTCCCGGACGAGAGCGAGTTCATCATGTCGTGGAGAAGGGATGAGGAAGACGAGGAGGAAAGCGGGTGAGTACCACCACGAACACCACCACCACCAGCAGCACCAGCAACAACAACATCATGATCACTGATGATTGGAGCGGATGTAGCATCAGCTTTGTTGCCAAAATGGGTCATAAACCCACTGGCTATCTCCTCACGAGATGCCAAATTGATCCCAAAAACAGCCGTATCATTATGAGTACTATTATCGTTACTATTATGATTCCCAGCAGCTGCTGTTTCTGATGTTGCCATATCGCACTTTGTAATTGGCACGTGACCATGAGGACCATGATGATGGAGCGGCATGGTCGTGGTCGTGGACGTGGTGGTTGTGGTCTTGGCGGTGCCCATGGTTGCCCCCATCTGAGCTGCCTTCTGCAGCAATGCGGTTGCAGACATGTGGGATGATAATGGGTAAGGAGAGGGCAGTGAGGTCCCCATGCTAGGGTTAGGGTTTGAATGATCATGATATTCTTGACAATTGCCCATCTGTTGCTGTGTTCTTGGATCGAACAACGGTGGCGGAGGAGGGACCGCCGTGTTGGTGATGGTGGAGAGGTCGAGTTGGGACGGATTCGGTTGTTGTTGTGGTGGCGGGAGGGGGCAGGATAGCCACGGCGGCAGGTCGGACCTCATCATCATGTTGAAGTTGTTGGTTTGGTTGAAGCTCATTTGCTCTCTCTTGAGCTGAAATGGGTGCAGACTTGGGATGTTGAAATGAGATTGTTGCTGCTGCTGCTGCTGTTGTTGTTGTTGGTGATGGAGATTCATCAGGTGATGAGCTGATGAGGTTCCGGCCACTGCAGATGCCTGAGATGGCAGATGGAGCGGATGATTCACCGTGATTGATCGCGCTGTTTCCTCCGCTAGAGCGTCGCAGAATGCCCGGTGAGTAATGAAGCTGTCCCTCCTGCAAGATTTGCCAGAGATGGATTCTGATCGTAACGAAATAGTTTCATTTTTGCTACGCAAAGTACTAGAGGTGAAAGACACCATAAATGAAATAGAATGTGTGAAGGGGACACCATGCTATGTATCTTCTTTCATGCTAGTAACATTTATTATCAACTGTTGTACCTTCAACATAATGTTCCTGATCATATTCGTAGATATATATCCTAGGATACATAATTCATGGTGATTGATGGCATTGATTGAAATTGATGTATATGCTCAAAAAAGGATTAATGGGATCATGGAGAATATGATGAAATTATGATGAGATTTATACATTACCTAGAGAAAAGGGTGCCACAATCACATCTGTACTCTCTAGTGCCACAAGTCTTGGAATGAGCTTTCCAGTCAGATTGAACTGCATATTTCTTAGAACACTTCTCACATTTCCACTTCTTCTCACCATGTTTCCTACAGAAGTGTTTCTTGATCCCGGTCAGGTCGCCGAGAGCCCGAGACGGATCGTGGTGAACGCAGCTCGGTTCCGGGCACACATACACCTTCTTCCTCACCTCCTTGTTGCTCCTTTGCTTCAGCTTCCATGGGAGATTATGCCCTCTCCTGTGAAGCTGCAGATTCTGGTCCCTTTGAAACCCCTTGTTGCAGATCTCACATAGGAACCTGTTTGTTGCTAACAGTGATTTTGGGGATAGAGCTATGACTTCTGCATCCGGGTCTGCTCCAAATCATACAGAAACAAAACTCCATCTCAGATTCTCAAAATAAACAAATGGGTTGATGAGAAATCAAATACCCGGATGCATAAAATCGTCAAAGTTGAAATCTTCGATTAATTACCTGGGTTCCCTGGGAGGTTTCTTTTCTTCTTTGGTGGAGCAGCAGGAGCTTGATGATTCTGTGGTTGATTTTGTGGCTGAGAGAAGTACTGTTGTTGTTGATGATGATAGAGTGTGCTAGAGGAAACACTAGCTTCACCAGAGGCAGCTGAGGTCAAATTAGACATGTTCTCTTCCATATTCATCACCACTGTTTGCTGTTGCTGTCGCAGGTGTTGCTGGTTTTGTTGTTGCTGGTTTTGCTGTTGTTGTTGCTTGTTCATCATCATCATCACACCTTTCATCATCTTTGTTCTCCTCTATTTGACTCCCTTTTTGTTCCCTTTCTGCCTCATCAAAACAAAAGCCAAAACTCATAAATCTCTCAACCCAAACCAAAAACAAAACACAAATAGAAGTCTCAAATCAATTAAACTAAACCAAAAGCAAGCTAGAAAGACAAATCATGAAATGGGTTATAAAGTTCTGCAAAGAGGATATGATATGAAATCAGTCAATCTTTTTTTTTCTCTAAAATATATATATCTCATCATATATCAGAGCTAGAAAAAACACACAAGTTTCCACCACCATGCATCACCAAACCTCCTTTCAATGGCATCTTCCTCTTCCCCCTTTGGCCTCAGCAAAGCAGACAACTCCCATTTTTTTCCACACACTCACAAACACAAGGAAGAAGACAGAGGAGAACAGGAGACAGATAGTGGATGAACTTCTCCAAATACAGATAAAAAAACCAATCAGATCATCAGATCCTCTAGTGACTATATAGCTTCATTTTCCAAGGGACTTGTATCCCTTTGTTTTATCCCTAATTTTTTTTTTATATGTATGTAGAAGAGAGAACTAGAAATATATCTATATCCTATACTTTACCTGTTGAATGGAGCAAGAAAAACAAAGATGATAGACCCAAGTATAGACTTTTAGAGATGAGGAAGGATAAGAGAGAGAAAATGAGAGAGGCGCAATACAACACAATACCATGAGAGGCAAAAGGTTAAAGGACAATAAAGGAAAAAGCAACATATAGGGATTGATAGCAATGAGCTATGAGGATATACAAGAACAATACAAGAACAGCAAAAACACAGCACATCACTGACGTTGCAGTGGTTTGTCTGTTTGCCTTGAACTGTGCTCTATTCTGAGCTCTCTCTTCATCCTAGGCACACCTCATCATAAACCTTTTTTTCAAGTAACTTTCAATTTTTTTTGAGGAACAAGATGGTTTCAGTGGACATTTGTCAAATGAAGCATCAAACTAACCTTGATGCATTGAAGTTGTGGATCAAGACATTGTTGTGTGCGCTGAAACGTTACATGCATGTTGTTATTCCTTGGTCATATCACAAAATGTGTCAAATCAATGAAACTCGTTAAGCAACTAGCAAAATCGATGTGCTTTATTATCAGATCAAGGTTTTGATTGAATTGATTTCGTAGATCAAGTTTTGATTGAATTGATTTCTTAATATGATGTAACGGATCGAGTAACATTAGATCACATTAGTACAACAATTAACGATCGGCACAACACTTAAACGATCAGCACATTAGTACAACAATTACCACATTGGTCCAGGCATTGTGATACTTATCTGATATTCCCTTCGTCTCATAAATTTCGCAACATTTCTCTATTCATGTATTATTTTGTAAGTAATTTGAGGAATTTCGTTATTCATCTAAACGACACGATTTATATTTTCTATTGGCCCCATGTTATAATACATAACGTTTACTATCATTAATACACTACAAAAAAAAAAGCAATTTAGCTATGGCAAAACTTAGTTACTGATAAAATCCGTCACAAAAACAGATATTTTTACGATGGATTCGTATCAAAAATAAGAGAAAAAATTAATATTTTTACGATGGAAAGTCAAACCCTGTCACTAAATTTGACACATTTAGCGATGAAAATCCATCGCTAAAAAATAAAGAAAGATTTTGCAATTACAGATTAAGCGACGGAACTCATCATCTAATTTGCGACGAAAATCCGTTGTTAAAAAAATTAAAATTTTCTTTTGCAATCATAGATTTAGCGACGGAAATCCGTCTCTAAAAAAGAAAATTATAATTTGCGATGAAAATCCATCGTTAAAACATAAAAAAAATTAAATTTTATAAATACATTAATTAGCGACGTATTCCGTCACGAAATTCAAGTGGGAAATGATTTAGTTACGAACCCATCACAAATTTAATTAATTTCTTTAGTAAATTTTTACATGAAAATTAAGAAATGCATATTTTAGCTACGGAATCCGTTGTTAATATAAATGTTTGCGACGGATTCCGTCTTAAATATGATATTTCGTTATAATTTTGAGTAATATAAGTGTCTAATAAGTTTGAATCTTACCATTCCTAAATATTTTTGGAATCCTTAAATGAAAAGATATTAGCTTATGATCATATGATGTATTTCACAAAATTATAATGAAGAAACTATATAGTGTTAATATAAAAATGATTTATAATATGTTGAAGTTATGTATATATATCAAAACTTAAAACATATAAAATAGGTTATACAGAAATGATTTACACATGTATTTTTCAATCAATTTGGGAAATTTGATTGGAAAAGTATCAAATCATTACTTACAGTATCAATAATTATGTTTGCGATGGAATTCGTGGCCAAATATAAATGAGAAATTTTGAAATACATGATTTTATGACGAAATCCGTCGCTAAAATAAATATTAATTACGGATCCATCGTAAAACCCAAATAAACTTTTTGCATAGCGACAGATTTAGTTGCAAACATTGTATTTGGTGAATTTCAAGTGATGATCTTATAAGTTAGAATCTTACAAGTTGTAAATATTTTTGGATTTCGTAATAGAAAAAATATTAACTTATGATAATGTGTTGTATTTCATAAAGTTTTAATGAAGGAATTACGTTGTGTTAAAAACTCGTAATAGTACGTTAAAGTTATATATGTAACAAAACTTGAAACATATAAGATGTTACACATGATATTGGTGGTAAATATATCATGTATTATAAAGGATGTCCTTGCGAAATTAAACTGAAAATAATTATGAAAAAGAAATAAACGATGTAAAAACGTATAAAAAGAAAGTATGAAAATTTTAAAAATAAACTATTAATGACGGAATTCTGTACCTAATTGGGTTGTAGAATATTTTATTGACGGATTCCGTCGCTAATTAGGTCTAAAACACTTAAGTGACGGATTTTCATCGCTAATGTTAATTTTGGATTTTGGTAGGATTTAGCGATGGAAGCCATCGCTAAAGTATTCCTAATTAGCGACGGAATCCGTCGCAAAAATCGATATATAAATGTAGTTTTCCTCTTCATTTCTCTACCGTCACCTTCAAACTCCGCTTCGTTTCTCCGCCGCAGCTCCCCCCAGCCTCGCTCCAGTCGCGTCGCCCGAGCCCCGTCCCAACCGCGTCGCCCGATCCTGCCCCAGCCATTTCGCCACCACCTTCGTCGGCGCGTCGAACATTCGCCCCGATGCACATCGCCACCCTGCTCGTCGGTCTCCGTCGTCGCATCGACCAGCCGTCGTCGCGCAGTCTCGCAGCTGACATACACAGCCGCCCTGCTCGTCGTAAGTATTAATTAAATTATTTTTGGAATGTTAATATATATATCCCGTATTTGGTTCATGCAATGTGTGTGTGTGACAATATATGTGTAGGATTTGAGGGTTATGAAATATACTGTGGTTTCATTAGGGTTTGGTTGAGGTGTTGCGGGTGTTTGGATGTCAGGGGTTGGATTAGGGTTTGTATGTTATTGGCTCAACTTGGGAAATTTGATTGAAAAAGTATCAAATCATTATTTGCAGTGATTGTGGTTTGATTGTGGTTATGCGGAGGTTGCTTGTATGGTGTTTCATTAGGTTTCCCTTTTCGTGTATCATAATGTGAGGTTTGAAATAAGCTTGCTGAAGCAATTCTTGATTTGATAATGTTAGGGGTATAATGAAATTTGTGGATTGTGAAATGGCTAGTGATCAAGTTGAGATTTGATTGGGGTTATACGGGGTATGAGACTCGGGTTTGATTGAGGTTGTTGAAGCCCTAACTCGCTATATATGATGATGAGAGAATTCTGTCATTGTTTATGTGAATTATCATGGGTGATGGATTCGGATTGAGAATTAGTGTCATCCTTTTGTGTTAACATTATCTTTGCGAGTTAACGATTCTTTAATAAGATGTTTAGGGTATAACCTAATTCAAACTAGCGAAAGAATGAAATATGTCTTAGACGAAAATAATCTTGAATAAATGCTAGATGTTTGTAAGTATAACCTTGTATATGCAAGTTTGCATTCAACCTTAATATGAATTGACTTTTATCTATTGTTTCAATGTTGAAGTTTGAATGATATGGTTTATATCGTTCATGGATGTATCAGCGATTGGATGGTCGTCACTTCGGTAATTGTTTCGTAGAGAGATTCGACGAGTTTTTTAAGATTGCTCTTCAATACGACGAAGGTCGTTTTCCAGGACATTTGAGATGTCCCTGTAAGAATTATAGGAAGGGACGATTTTAAACAGTTGACACTCTGAGATTTCATCTTCTCAATAAGGGTTTCACGAAGAATTATTTTGTGTCGGGGTGTCAGTGTGCTTCGATATTTTCCGATAATTCCGAGGCTTCAGCGGTTGTATGCCAACAGTGCTTCATCCGAGGCTATGTCTAGGCATTCCACCTCTCGAAGATCTAATGGCATAATGGCACACCGTTCAGACAGCGAAGCCTAGAGGCATTTGGATCGTTCTTTTCCATCCTTCGCGGCCGAGACATGCAATGTTCGTTTGGGACTCTGCACTGATGGGTTTGCACCGTTTGGGCAGTCTGGGAAGCAGTACTCTTGTTGGCCTGTCATACTCACACCGTATAATCTTCCCTCTATAATCTTCCCTCCAAAATGCGCATTATGAGACCTTATATGTTCTTGAGCATGATCATCCCCGGACCAAAGAGTCCAAAAGAAAACCTGGATATTTATTTGTAACCTTTGATAGAGGAGCTTCTTATGTTGTGGGAAGTTAGGAAACCAACATATGATGTTCACAAACGTCAAACTTTCAAAATGAGGGCCTGTTTGTTATGGATTATCAGTGATATTCGTGCATTTGCTATGTTATCCGGTTGGAGCACAGCCGGTGGGTTGGCTTGTCCATATTGCATGGGAAATACGAAGTTCTTTCACCTCAAGAATGGACAAAAGCATTCATGGTTCGATTGTCATCGACGTTTTTTTACCCATGGATCATCCTTTTAGGAGGAACAAGAGTGGGTTTTTGAAGAATAAGGCAGAGTGTTCCCCACCGATTGAGATTCTTAGTGGAGAAGAGATTCTTCACAGGGTTGCACACATCCCTACCACTAAGGAAAGTTTGGTCTATGACTTACCTATTGTTACAGTCAGTTTTGATAGAATTCACAATTGGAGCATATTCTGGAAACTACCTTACTGGCAATCTCTTTTAATCCGTCATAATCTTGATGTCATGCACATTGAGAAGAACGTGTTTGATTACGTGTTCAACACAGTGATGGACGTGCCGGGTAAAACGAAGGACAATGAGAAGTCAAGAAGAGATTTGGCTTTGTACTGCAAAAGATCCAAACTCCACCTCAAGAAGAGTGTTTCTGGTAATGGCAAGACACAGTTTTTTATGCCGAAAGCTCCGTATGTTTTGGAGAAGAACCAAAGAAAACTACTGTGTCAATGGGTCAAGAAACTACAGTTTCCGGATGGTTACGCATCCAACCTTCGTCGTTACGTACGTGAGTCTGAGTGGTAGCTTAGAGGCATGAAAAGCCACGACTGTCACGTCTTTATGCAAAGATTGCTGCCCGTTGCTTTCAAAGAGTTATTGCCGAGGAATGTATGAAATGTTTTGACGGAGTTGAGTCAGTTCTTCAGGGACTTATGCACAAATTGTATATCTTGCGATGACATGGACCATTTGGAGATATTCATCCCTGAAATTATTTGTAAGTTAGAAAGGCAACTGCCTCCAAGTTTCTTCAACTTCATGGAACATCTTCCTATTCATCTACCATATGAGGTGAAAACGACTGGACTTGTTCACTATAGATGGATGTATCCCTTTGAGAGGTAATGATTACTTCAATCTGAAGTCAACTCACCAACGATCTCACTCTCGATGGGCCAGTGAATTTGTTCTTATTTTGCTCTTGAAGGTTCTTGTTCCATTTGAAGTAAAAGATTGGGAATAAAGCACATGTGGAGGGCTCTATATGCGAAGCTTATCTTTTAAAAAAGAAAGTGGCTATGCAAAGTTATATTTTCCCGAAAATGTGGAGACAAAGGCCGATGATCTTCCTCGTTGTTATAGGAGGCCAAGTGATGTTGGAAACGATGAAAACCTATCGGATGTTTTTTTTTTTTTTTTTATAGAAACGGAGGTTATGTCCCGATTGAGAGGAAAGCAAAGATAAAGAAAAGGATAGAAAAGAAATTGATGCTTGATGATCAAGATCGCTAATTCTTTAGCGACGGACTTCGTCGTTAATTTGTAGAGAGAAATTTTAGCGACGGAATCCATTCCTATATTTTTAAAAATGTGGAACGTTTTTTAGCGACGGATTCCTTCGCTAAGTTACGTAAATTACGACGGATTTCCCATTGCTAAATTCGTAACTATGGAAAAAAAAATTAACAACGAAAAAAATCAATCCGTCGTAATATTTCTGTTTTAGCGACATATCTGTCGCTAATTTTTGCATTAGCAACAACGTCATTAGCGACGGATTGTTTCCGTCGCTAAACATATTTAGTGACGGATTTTGTTTTCTTTGCGACGGAAATTTTCCATTGCAAAACAGCCCTTTTTTTGTTGTGATATTTCACGACATTTTCTGAAAAAATAACGTTTGATCGTCTCACAATATCGATCAAAGTTTGTATCGTCCTACGTGTCCGATTAAAATAGTGCAAAGTATATAGGATAGTGGGAGTAATTGGTATGCATCAAGTTTATGTATCACGTCAATAAAGAACGTTCTTGTCGTGATAGTGTTAAAATCGAAATAATATTATCCCGTTTATGAAATGAACTTTCGAGATTTGATTACATTGAGAAACCGATTAATTTGTCATTAAATAATAAGAATGTGGGGCTGCAGTAATTGTGCGGGATGTTAACTTTAAATAAAATTAAAAAAAAAAAGAATTTAAATAAATGTTATGAGAGGGTCGTTGACATGACTGTAATTATCGTAGTTCTTTTTTTTTTCTTGTCGTAGTTCTTTTTTTTTTTTCTTGTTAAATAATTTACACTTTCTTTATCCATGTTATTCTAATCGGTGTTGCAATGCACTAACTTGAACAATGACAAGGTGGATTATATGTTTCTTTTTTTCAATCCCCTTTTGATTCCCTTAAAAGTTTTGGTTATTCTTCGTACTCTTTGATGGAAAAGGCATCTTTTTTTACTCGAATCCCACAGCCTTTCCCTAGCAAGATAAAACTGAGGAAGAAAAGCAACCTTGTGAATAAAATGGAAAATGATTTGTAAATCAACTGAGAGTGACACAGTGATAGTATGAAATTGCAAGTGTCTGTCCATTTTCATCTTTTTTTAACTTTTCTTTTTTTCATTTTTCTTAATACTTTAAAATCTTGACTTTGATGGGTGGTGCCTAATTGTATATTCTATGCTTTTGTGTCTGGTATTTGTATTGTCAGCATCATGGGATAGGCAGATTGCCAAGATTCAAGAACCAACTTTGCATCATTATCTTTTTATATTTAGGTGGAAGTACTGCACATACAAAAAAAAATAAAAAAAAATAAATAAAAAATAAATAAATGTTAAGGCCATGACAACATTTTTTGAGCATATAAATTTTATAGAAGATGTTGCAGCAGCAATTTCACCTTACGAAGAACTGACTAACGGTTTTCAACTCAAATTATGTCAGGGATCTAGTGTCTCGAATCTTAGGTTCTTTCCGAGCCTAAAAGTTGTGTCTGTGTTCACATAAAAGTAAAAGAGAAAAAAACACTGTGTTCGTTCTTTCCTTCAAAAGATAAAGATATGACCCTTATTTGGTGACAGTCTAGGCTCGAGAAATAAGTTGCTTCCATGGACGTATCCCTCCGGCCTTTTGTTACAGAAATCATGTTATTTTTGTAACCACAAACTTTATTTGGTTGTAGGGTTGTCCACACATAATGATGGTGTTCAACCAAAAAAACCAAATTAGTTTTTGTAAGCAAATTGACAAGCATGTAGGTTTGATTTCCAAAGTGCGAGAGATCACCAATTGAGGGTGGATACAGGCAATTTTCCCAATCAAGCAAAAGTTCTCATGTATTATTACCAAGCGTAATAATTCAGCTAATTCTATAAAAAGTTGTGTTTTGCTTTCTTTAATTTTTTTTTGGGAAAATTTTTTCTAAAGATATCATCTAACAAAAAGAATTATCAAAAAATATGTGGGACGGAAAAATATTACCAAGCGGAATCCGTCGCAAAATCTTAATTGAATAAAAATATTTTTTCTTAATTTTTTGACGCATTTCTGCGACGGGGCCCGTCGCATTGTTACTTTAGTTTTGCGACGGTGGTTGACTTTTCGTCGTATTTTTATTTTTTTTATTTTTATCCCATATATTTTTGTGCGACGGAGCCGTCGCAGTATGTTTCATTTAGCAACGGATCATTTCCGTCACAGTTGTTTTCCGTCGTAAAAGGCCCTTTTTTTGTAGTGGGGTGTGAGTGGAGTTGGTGGTCGTGGCCGATACGCATGGTGCTTGGTGGGAAGAAGAAACAAAGGAGAAAGTGGAGGGAAAGGTTTCAAAAATTTTGATCCCTCGTTATATTTTCGTCAGTCTATTTTTATCTCAGTTTGGTAATATTAATCTTTCGTTAATTAATTTGTGTCGATTTAATTATACTAAAAACATTAATATCGTATTCCTTTAAACGATATAACTTTCTGGAATTAAAAACCGTTAACGTTATAATATTATAACGTTGATTCGTTCGTTATATATATACATACGATCATAACGTCTCTGAATAATTAATCGTTGCCGATTTAATTATCCCAAATATTTCATAATAACATTTCGTTCAACGATCTCAAATTTTCAGGCTTAAACCTGTGTCTCAAATGCATAATAACTTTAACGATGTAACGTTTATCGTTCATAAATTTTATTTATGCGTTCGTTATATACGTTCGTACGTATATTTTTAATCCAATATATATTTTTAAATTCGATAAATTTTTGGGTTATTACAATTACGACCGTCATATCCTTTATGGTATGATAGCCAAGACCTCCATATCAAACAAATTGAGACAATGACATTGTGAAACGACCGGTCCTCAGTCCAAGTCTCACGCACTATTGCACTCAACAGTTCACCCAAGACTTTATTATACTCACCATTATATCAATCACACAGAGACGACAGACATTAGATACCCTCAATGTTATAATTGTGCCCTTGACAAGACTTATTCAATTTCAGAAGTAAATTCTCTTCACCTTTAGCAAAAGGGACATCCGCGAAAGAGGCTCAGCCAAACCGAAGCGTAGGGTCTCCTGCAGTGAGATACGCTTATACCAAAATGATCTCACAAGGTCGATGAAATAGTATCATCAACAAGTCACTGTATAATACATGCGACAGACACAACGCTCTTTATGTAATATATTACGGAGTTATCCCACCAATTATGGATTTATACTCTTTTCACTCACTAATCCTCTTTATGCCAACAAACAAGACATAACACAAATACACAAATTAACTTATCACGGTACACAGCAAGTGATAGACAAGAAGATATGTCGGAACACATTTTATGTCAAATACAATTAGTGACTAGGATCAAAGATTCTAACGCATATAATTATACTCACGGTATAATAATACGTATCGCCACACACAATAAATCTAAACGTTAACTTTTACCACTACTCTTGACATATACACGCTCAGTCTCATTCTTGAGTTTATACGTATTATAGACACGCCCTTGTTAATGGTTGTTCACGTTATAGAGTTCAGCATATTGTTCGTACTTCTTGAAAAACCACCATAGTAATATTATGTGGGGGTGCCAAACCATGAAAAAAGCGTTTGATACTTATTTTGAAAATCCATGATGATGATTTTATGTATTTTTCATCATTAAAAGTGTTCGTGAATATTTGGAATTGTCTCGGGGTCAAAACGGTTCGTTTTCGGATTCTATCCAACATGACACTTTGACATATTTAAATCTATAACTTCTCATATATAGCTCAAAAAATTATTTCGTAAAATTTTAAATAACCTAAATTCTATAATCTTTCTATAAAATTAGAGTTTTTATCATGAAAATTTACCAATAATAGCATTTAATTCGTTCAAGTTTATATTTTCTGCTAGATGAGATAGTTTGAATTTACCTCAGTAATCAGTTCTTAAATCCTTACATATAACTTCAAATCTAAAATTTTAAACTTTTCTACAAACTAGACTTCAAGGGCTTATCATTGATATAATTCTTGTTTTCTAACTCTCTCTGTGTAATTGCAGATCATGTCACAAAGTGATCCCTGTAACCACTTTTTATAAATTAATATATCAATACGTTTTGATATATATCTTGAGATTCACAACTTCAAATCATGATCTATCAATTTTATCACAAAGTAGACATGTGAGGATTCAACATATATTAAAATCAAAATTTTTCATCGAGCCTATGATTTTCCATAAAATTTCTAAACAAAATGATCATCTTCTCTTATTAACGGTGAAGGATTCCCGTCGCCTTGTAACCCTATCTTCTCCTCTTATCCTGAAACTCTTTTTTTTCTCTTCTCTTCCTTATCTCTTTTCTTACATGACAAGGAGTGTTTTTATGTTTGTAAGAAGTTTTTTCAAGGAGAAAAAAACTTGTATCTATAGAAAACTAAATCAATTAAAATAGTTTTAGTGGATAATTAGTGAGTAAATAATTTAATTTAGGTGGAGTAGAAATTGACATAAACAAAAATACGTGCCAAAATTAGATTTAGGTCATTTTCGTATAAATATAATATTTTCTTATTAAGACCGTATTTCCCCGTATTTGTATATTAGGATTGTATTTTATTCATATTTTCTATTTTTTTCTGATTATATCATCAAACAAGCCTTTTAACTGCGCAAAAATAAATTATAATGTACGATTATTTACTATTCACGTTAAACTAAATTTTACGGAATTTTTTATGTCCTTACCATTTTTGTATCACGATTTTTGATAAATAAATTTTATAACCCCATTGTATAAATTATGACGTTTAATAATATACTGTTTTTGTTATTATGAGAGAAAATAAACTATCTTAAATTTTTTGGGTCTTTACAATAGGCCTAACAGCTTTTGTAAAGGAACTTTATTTTATCTAACTTGCAAAGAAGTTACTAATATGTGTTTTAAGAATGGCAGGTGTTAGTAAAGTCTTCATTTCCTACGATGCTCTTTTCCCTCTCCTGAAGAACCACAAGTTTAACCATTAGAACGTCAGAAAAATGTTTCATGTTAATCAGACAAATAAAAGGATGAGAAAGACAACACTCAAGAGAAGACTCATTCGCATAGATCGATACTTGGTATAAGAAGCACATCTCTCTCTCAAGCAGTTTGTGGCCACATACATACCCTATCATTTCACCACCCAATTAAAAAGGTTTCTGTTTTACTATAAATAGAGACCCATGTCAAATCTTTTTTATCCTATACGCTTACCCTACTACGATAAATCTCCTTCTCTCTCAAATTCTCAAATTATCAAAACCCAGAAACGCTCTCAACTTTCAAAATTCCTAAAATGACACCCAAGGCAATTAAATCCAAGAACCCTACTAAATTCGAATCATATGAAACCAAGTTCCAAATAGGATTTGTGGTTGACTTCAACTCTCTTAATCTGGACAGTGATGATATCAAAAAAGCCGCCAATCTGTTGAGACTTGTAGGTCTGGAATTTGTTATTAGGCACAAGAATTTGATCTTTCCGAAGACAATATCGTAATTCCTAGATAGTGTATGGGAAGACAAGAAAAACATCACCAAGGATGATGATGGGATTAAGATCTCTAACAAAGTTGGAGACCGGGACCTCACAATTGATGTAGAAACCTTAGAGCAGGCTCTTAAGCTCTCTAAGGAAGGGGATATCAAAGTTGCTGAGGAAACCGTTCAAGCAGAAAGGCTGCAGATGCTGGGGGAAGAAGACCAGAATCACATATGATGAATAATGAGGGCTACACAACCCGTCTAGTATAAACTGCTCGCAGACGCATTTTAGAAAATATTGTTGTCAAGGAAACATGTCAAAGATCAAGTTACAAAAGATCAATTGGGGATCATGAGTGTAATTTTCATGAAGAAGGAGATGAACTAGCAAACACTCTTCTTGAACAACTGACCATGGGCTGTGATAAGAACTTTTTCGAAAGGATCTGGAACATGATTCTTGAACATGTATTGACCATTCCTGGGAATGAGAGCAAGAAGCTGAATGCTCTCGAAATAATCAACTCAAAGGTCATTTCCAACTGAGGAGTGAAACGTGACAGTAAAGGTGCTGCCAAGACTGCTGAGACTTCTCAAACAACAGTAGAGTCTGAAACACAGAACACTGCTTAACCTCCTTTTGTTGCATTCGTATCTACCTCGACTAGAGCACTCAAGAGGTCCTTGAAGAAGAAGGCCAAGAAAGAATAAGGAAGGAGGAAATTAATCTTTCCCGGTGAGCCATCTCTCAGCAGCAAAGCCTCTCAAGAGGCAAGAACAAGCCCTACTGCAGAGGAGTCTATCACAGCAAACTCCAATCCTACTGCAGTTGACACGGATGATGCTGCATCAACAAGAAGTTCCCCTCCTGTAATAGCCACTTCCACTGAGGTAATTGCTGAAGTGCTAAAAGACTTGACACATGAGACAACCCCTTCTCGACCTTCTACAGCAAGGTAGGAGTCCATCCCTTCTACAATGGATGTTGATGATGCCACAACTACCACCATAGAAGTCTCTCCACCACATATATCAACACCACCACATATATCAACACTACCACACATACCAACAACCACAATCGCATCCGCAAGCATCATCATAAGAACACCTCCACATATACCATAAAGACCTCAACCAAACATTGATCCCAAAGCCAAAGGAAAGATGCTGCAGGTGCAGTAAGGCTTACATTAGAGGAGATGCTCATCTCATCAACCCAAAACTTGCAGCAACCCTTTCAAATCCAAATATGCAAGCTGACATTCAAAGTGGTATTGAACCCGTTCAATTAACCTCAACCCCAAATCAAATAGCCATCACCACCACAAGCCAAAATATCCTCTCCATATCACCTTCAACTTCCACAAGAAAAAGAAGAAGCACCAAATGATCTAGAAGGGATACCAGACCTCCTGCCAACTTCAATCCTATCCTTCATACTTTTCCGTAAATGATGACGGTATCCCTGCCGACACATCCATGAATACCTCAGGGATTGTAGTCAGCTGGTCATGAAATATAATGACAGCAACTATAAAAGTCAACAGTTCTACTAGGAAAAAGAAGTTTTTTTAGAGTTGTGCAGCTAAGCTCTCTTTAATCAACAACTGGAGCATACAATCAGTAGAGGGACACAGCTAAGCTCATCGGGAGGATCACAGCCAACTACAACGCAGACTACTTCACAGAGGGCTGTTGTGCCTCCCAAGCCTGTCCTTCAAAGAGGAGGAGGGATAGTGATGACCTACTGCTCCAAAAAGACAAAAGCAGTAGAGAATATGTGTAATAACTTGAATTTTCATTTGTATTAAATTATTAAAAATAATAATTAATGATAAGTCGAACTTAAATAAAAATATACAATCACTTATAAGCGTTAAAAATTTTATTCTCAAAACCATAAATTAACGGAAAATATAGACTCGTTATAAAATTCTGAGAATTTTGGTGTATTCAGTTCCACAATCGGGTAAAGTAATTATACTAAATGTAAATCGAAGAGATAACGAAATCCAAAACTATCCTAAATTAGCCAATCAGAACCTGCCACGTGGGCACCCTTATCCTAAACCCTCCATTATTTCCCTCCCCGGCTCACCCGGCCCCGGCATCTCCCCCTGCGCCTCTCATTTCCCCCAGCCGAGCCCCTCACCCACAGCCGCAGCCCCGCCACCGCCGGTCCTCCGCCGCCGCCTGACCTCAGCCACCGCCACCATCTCCCCTCCCTGCCCTCCTCCCTGTCTCCCTTCATCGCAACCACCACCTTCCCCTGTCCCCGCCTCCAACCACCACCGCCCAGACCTCCGCAGCCGCTGCCCCTCACCGCCACCCCTGTCCCCGTCGCAGGCCACCTCACCCCAGCCACCACCGGATTCTCCTCCTTCCTCCCCTCCCTTCCCTCTCCCTCCTCTCCCGGCTTCCATTCCCGCCGCAACCACCGCCCCAATCTCCTCCCCGGTTTTTCCCCGCCTCCGCCACCACCACCAGAAGCCCGGCCCGGCCTGTCAGCGTGCAGCCAGGCCCTACAGGAGCCCGGCCCGGTCCGGCCCGTCAACATTCCACCCAGCCGGCTCGTCAGCGTGCAGCCAGGCCCGATAGGAGCACGGCCCGGTCCGGCCCGTCAGCCTTCCACCCAGCCCGGTCCGTCAGCCGCAGCCCGGCCCGCCAGGAAGCCTGCCAGGAAGCCGCCAGAGCCTATCCGTCGTCTCAGCTACCGTCAACCCACGCAGGTAGCCCAACCCCCCTCCTGAAACCCTTGGATGTGTTCTGATAATATCTGTGATATGTTTTTGATTGCTGATGTGAGATGATGGAGTTTGGGAATTGTTTGAGACGATGATCCGCAGGCTGCGGTGAGTTTGGGAGTTGAGGATTGAGTATGGGCGACTGATGAGTTGATAATTGTTGTCCTTGTAATGGATG